>JAGKTF010000045.1:0-67500 GCA_019924945.1 Felis chaus | reverse complement strand
TTAAATAAAACTGCAGAGCAATAGCCTGATGACTATGTATGCCGAAATTCTCATTAAAATACCTTCAAATCAAAGTCCACAATACATTGATAGAATCATTTCCCATAATCAAGTGGGATATATTCCTGGGGCTGCAAGCGTGGTTCCACATTCACATATCAATCAACATGATGCACCACAGTAATGGAAGAAAGGATAAGAACAATAGGATGCTTTCAACAGAGGTAGGAAAACTATTTGATAAAATGTCACATCCATTCATGATAAAAACCCTCAGCAAAGTACATTGGGACTCAACCTACCTGCACATAATAAAGGTCGTCTATGAAAAACCCAGAGCTCATCTCATCCTCAATGGGTAAAAATTGAGAGTTTTTCTTCCAAAGTCAGGGACAAGCTAGGAATGACCCCTCTCACCACTGTTATCCCACATAGTACGGGAAACCCTAACCACAGCACTCAGACAACAAAAAGAAATAAGAGGCATCCAAATCGGCAAGGAAGAAGTAGCACTTTCGCTGTTTGGAACTGACATGATAGGTTCTATTAAAAACTGAAAGGCTCCCTTAAAAATTGCTAGAATCGATATATATCAATTCGACAGGTCACAATCTACAGAAATCAAGGAACATAGATGTATTGAATTTCTAACACAAATCATGAATTAACACAGAGAGAAAGTAAGGGATCAATCCCATGGACAGGCTCACAAATACCACAAGAAACCAGGAATAAACCTAACCAAAGAGGTGAAAGACCTGTACTCTAAACGCTATGAAACACTGATGAAATAAATGGAAGAGGACACAAAGAAATGGACATACATTTCATGTTCATGGATGGGAAGCACAAAATACTGTTAAAATGTCTACACTCCTCAAAGCAATCTACACATATAATGAAATGAAGTGTGATAGGGATATCACACTCACAAAAGCATTTGTCACAGAACAAGAACAAATAATCTCAAAATGTGTATGGAATGACAAAAGTCCCCAAACAGCCAACACAAACTTGTAGAAGAAATGCAAAGCTGGAGACATCACAATTCCAGACTTTAGGTTATATTACAAAGCTATACTGATCAGAACAGTATGATCAGTATGTCCGTACTGAACAGTACTGACAAAACAACAACAAAACATAACAACAACAACAAACTCATACGCATAGATCAATAGCATGGACACCCAGAAATAAACTCACACCTCTATGGTCAATTCATTCTCAACAAAGCAGGAAAGAACATCCAGTGGAAAAAAAGATAGTCTTGGGACACATGGGTGGCCCAGTCAAGAAAGCGTGTGATGGTGGGTTCAGCTCAGGTCATGATCTCAGGGCAGTGCAGAGCATGCGTGGGATTCTCTCTCTCCATATCTCTCTGCCCCTCTTCTGCTTGCTTGCTTGCTCTCACTCTTTCTCTCTGTCTCTCTCTCTCTCAAAAATAAATACATAAATTAAAAAAAAGGCTCCTCAACATATGGTTTTGGAAAAACTGGACAGCAATCTGCAAAACAAAACAAAAACAACGGACCACTGTCTTACAACATACACAAAAATAAATCCAACATGGACAAAGACCTATATGTGAAACCTGAAACCATAAAAATCCCAGAGGATAACACGGGTAGTATCTTACTTGGCATTGCCTGTGCAAACGTCTTTGTAGATATATCTCTAAAGGTAAGGGAAACGCAAGCAAAAATAATGAGACTTTATAAAAATTAAAACCTTCCGCCACCAAGGAAATAATCAACAAAACGAAAACATCAACAGAATGATATTTGCAAACGACATCGGATACAGGGTTAGTGTCCAAAATATATACAGCACCCAAAAAATGAGAAATCTGATTAAAAATGGGCAGAAGACACGAGTGGACATTTCCCGAAGGAAGACATATACATGGCCAAGAGACACATGAAAAAATGCTCAACAATACTGATCTTCAGGGAAATACAATTCGAAAGTACAATGAGAGAACACATCACATCTGTCACAATGACTAAAATCAATGAAGGATGACACATCAGGTGTTGCCAAGGATGTGGGGAAAGAATAACCCTCTTGCACTGTGGGTAGGAATGCAAAGTGGTGCAGCCACTCTGGAAAACCACATGGAGATGTCAAAAACAAAACAAAACTGGAAATAGAAGTACCTTACAATCCAGCAACTTCACTACAAGGTATTTCCACAAAGAATACAAAATCTTCAAAGGGATACCTGCACCGTGATGTTTACAGCAGCATTTTCTACAAAAGCCAAATGACAGAAACTATCCAAGCACCCATCAACTGATGAATAAATTGAGATGTGGTCTATGGAATGTAATATGATTTAGCCGTAAAAACGTGAAATCTTGCCATTTGCCACGAGGTGGATGGAGAGAGAGAATGTTATGCTGGGTGAAATAAGCCTGTCGGAGAAAGACAAATACCCAATGATTTCACTAACACATGGCAAGAAAACAAAACAAAGGGGCGGGGGGAGGAGACAAACGGACTCTTAACTAGGAAACAAACTGAGGAGTTCCACAGCGAGGTGAGGGAATGGGTGAAACAGCTGATGGGGATTAAGAAGTGCACCTGGGATGAGCACCGGGTGACGTGTGGAAGTGTTGCTCTATATTGGACACCTGACACTAATATTACACTGTGTCTTCACTCAGTGGAATTTAAATTCAAAGATAACATAAGGTTACTGAGACTTACCTACCGGGTTTTCGGTAGTGTTCAATCACTTCACTAGGTTGGAAAAATAACCATGAAATTTTTTAAAAAGCATGTATGATGTGTGGGACAGTTTGTGCCCTTACCTTGGTCTCTGGGTCCAGCAGAACTCGGAACATGGGTCCCAGCTCCTTCTTCTAGAAGGTCGTGAGACGAGCATTTCATGGATCCACGTCCTAATTGAATGCAGCTCCCGTGCTTCTGAATTTCTGTTAGGGTTCCTTCCCGGAAACAAGCCTGGATCTGGAACAAACCATCGACTGCATCTATGAGGTGATGTCGTGGGACCCCGCCATCCACAAGTGTTTTAGTAAAATACGTCTTGATCAAACACTGTCCGGGAAGGGGTGGAATGACACACGGGAACAGCCCAGAAAATGCAAAGGCCTGTGCAGCTCAGCGACCAGCTTGACCAGGGAAGCCACCCGGCGCCCCCTCCTCAGCACTCAGTACAACAAGGCAGCTTCTCTCTGGCGACTCAGGAGATGCCAAGTTGCTGCTAAGCTCCCAAGGTCTCCCCTGGGGCGGGTGGCAGAACCTGCTGGAAATGCAGCTCTGCTCTCTGTACTCAGGCACCAGCAGAGGCCTGAGTCCTCTGAGAGCAAGCAAAGCCCTTCCTGCTCTGAGGTGCCCTGGGTCAGAAAAGCAGATGGTGCGCCCTCTGCTGGCTATCACTGCCCAGCAGAGGAACCCGCCCCTCGGGGGTCTGTGGTTCTTGAGCTCTCTCTGCTGGCCACCATGGGAATTCCTTCAATGTTGAAGGCCCTGGTTGCTCAGCTGAGAGACCGAAGGTGCTCTGGGCAACTAAGCCTGTTCTCCTCGTTGGGAAGGTTTTAGTGACAGGGCCTGGGACACAAAATCTTTTCCTTCTCTTTCTTGTGAGTGAAGAATGAAACCGAATTTATTAACGTAACGACATCATTGGTAATGTTTTAAGCAATATTCACAGAAAAATAGACCACCGATTTACACATGCTGAACAAGACGTAATTTTGTTTACCACCAAAATACTTAGGTTAGATAAAGAATGGACACCTTTGAGAGAGAGAGATACCGGTGTCCAGCTATGGAGTGAATGAGTCCTAGGGATACAAGGGACAGCCAATGGAATGGAGTCAATCCTGTAACAATATTGTTGCATGCTTTCACAGGATAGCTACACATGTGGTTGAGTACAACATAATGTAGAGACATATGGAATGACTACAATGTATGCCTAAAACTAACACAACAAATGTGTGAACAATATTTCAATTAAAAATAGACATCCTTTACACTATCTTTAATTTCTTCTTCTTTGCCACTAAACTATCTTTCCTGGGGCGCTTGGGTGGCTTCGTCGGTTAAGCGTCCGACTTTGAGTCAAGTCAGGATTTGGCAGTCCATGAGTTTGAGCCCCGCATCAGGCTCTGTCCTGAGAGCTCAGAGCCTCGAGCCTGCCTCATATTCGGTGTCTCCCACTCTATCCCCCTCCCCAGCTCGGGTTCTCTCAAAAAAAGAAACATTAAAAATGAAAAATCATTGCTCATTGAGAATCTGCGAATTTCCATTCATACCAGATTCTCTAACATCACCTTCCTGGTGTTGAAAGCTTATCTGAAAAGTCACGAATAATATCTTTGATGACACATATGTGACAACGTCAGAATGCAACTTACAGGGAGCTACACATCAGTTGTGAATTTACAGTGTGTATCCTTGGCTAATATTTACACTGAAATGTGCTTTAGGGATACGGATGGATGAAATAATGTCCATCCGTCATATAGGTCAATTTCCTATAGGACTATTATGCCTTCAATTACTAATTGCCATCTCTTCAGAATTAAAAGAAAGCTGGGTCAAGAAAATGTCTTTGAATTTCATGTAAGAGAAGACTAGGGTGTTTGAAAGGGTCCACCTACCTTCTGGATTCCTCAGATTGGTTGTGGAGAGGAGGATAGCAACCTTTGATTTGGATGCACACTGCTAGTCCCAGAGGGAGGATGTGTACCTTATTGTCAAATATATATATAATACACACACACACACACACACACATATATATATATATATATATATATATATATATATATTTTTTTTTTTTTTTTTTTTTTACCAATATTACTAGTCCACCTCTGCCAGGTCCAGACTGCAGGACCTGGGGGCAACACAATGCCCGATGCCTGGCTTCAGAACTTGAGGAAGGCCAGCTGATGGGGGAGGGGGGAAATCCAACAGAGCCTGGGGCAGTGAGGGAGATATCCCTGGGACACCTCCCCACAGGGCAGGCTATGGAGTTTACCTGCCAAAGAGCAGCACACTCTCCCTCAAGACATCCCTCTCCATGAGAGAACATGAGGCTGAACCTCACAATTCCAGAAGAAATGAGGGCTACCCATCTTTTCAATTCCAATGGCCTCTGCAGAACTTGGACCCAGGGATGTTGGAGTCTTGGGGCCATGGGACTCTGATGCCCATGATAGAAGCCCTTTCTGCCCCAGCACTCAGAGCCACTTCCTACATCCCCTCTCCCCTGGCCCATCTAACCGTGTCCACATACCGGACCAGGTCTCTACTTTCCTTCTTGTACTTCCTCTTTGTCTCTGTTTCTCTCTAACCACATCGCTCTCTATTTCTTCCTTTCACTCTCTAGGGAGTGGTGTATTATACGGTGCTAAACTTTGTTCTTATACTTGTGAATATCCAATTTTCCCAGCACCAGTTATTCAAAAGACTACTCTTCTCCACTGTGTATTATTGACTCCCTTGTCGAATACTAGGTGACTGTGATGCATGGGTTTAGTTTGGGCTCTCAATTTCTGTTCCATTGTCTTGTGTGTGTGCTTATGCCAGTGACATAATTGATTTCTTTGTGTTAGAATGACGCTTGAAATCAAGAAGGGGGATGCCTCCTGTTTTGTTCTTTCTTGCGTTGGCTACATGGGGTCTTTTTGTGGTTCCAAATAAATTTTAGGATATGATTTTCTAATTGCATAAATATTGCATCAGAGTCTTGGTAGAGATTGCACTGAATCTCTAGATGGCTTTGGGTAATATGGACATTGTATCTGTATTAATTCCTCCGAAAGTTGGACATGGGATGGCTTTTCACTGACTTGTGTGTTCTCCCCTTTCTTTCACCCAAATTGAATTTTTTCCATTCCTGCACACAGGTTTTATAGTTTTCTGTAGAGAGATTTTCATTTCCTTGGCTAAATGTATTGCTATAATTTTTATTGTTTTTGATGCTATTGTAAATGGGATTGTTTTCTTTACTTCTTCTTAGATAAATGGGTTAGTGAATAGGAATGATACAGAATTTGATACGGTGACATTCTAGTTTGGAACTTCACTGTATTTCTTGATTAGATATTAACAGGTTCCTTTACATTAAAGTTTTTATTTCAGTCCTTTACCTAGTTTAAAAAAAAAACATGTTATTTGGGAATAGCTGACACTCTACGTTACATTAGTTTCATATGAACAACATAGTCATTGGACAAATGTATACATTCTGCTATGCTAACAAAGGTGTAGCTATCATCTGTCACATGCATCCCTACTCCAGTACCATTCTCTATGTGCCCTATGCTATATCTTCTATCTGTGATTCATTCATTGCATAACCAGAAGCCTGCATCACCCAATCACCTTCACATATCTAGGGCATCCTTGCCTTGTGACTGATCTTAGCGGAAAATGTTTCAAAATTTCACTACTGAGTATGACATTAGCTGTGGGCTTCATATACATGGCCTTTGTTATGGTGACATTCGACCTTTCTACACAGAATTTAAAAGAGATTTTTGCCACAAATGGATACCAAATTTTCTCAGAACGCTTTTTCTGTGTCTATTGACATCATCACATGAGTTTTCCTTTTCCTTTTTAATATGTATGTATTTAGTTTAGTTTCAACGTTTATTAATGTATTTCTATAGAGACAGAGAACGGGGAGGGGCAGAGAGAGAAGGAGACACAGAATCAGAAACCGGCTCCAGGCTCTGAGCCATCAGGCCAGAGGCTGACGCGGGGCTCAAACTCACGGACCGCAAGATTGTGACCTGGCTGAAGTCGGACGCTTAATCGACTGCGCCACCCAGGCGCCCCTCTTTTTCATTTTATCAAGTTATTTAAATTCCAGTTGGTTAGGGTTAGGGTTAATGTATTTACGTATCTTTAGTATTCATTTTTTCAAGTTTTTATTTAAATTCCAGTTGGTTAACATACAGTGTAATGTTAGCTTCCAGTAAAGAATGTAGTCATCATTCACTTACATACAACACCCAGTGATCCTCACTACGAGGGCCCTCCATAGCCCATCACCAATTTTACACATCCCCCTATGCCGCCTCCCTGGCGACTTCCATGGACCAAAACCTAACCCTAGCTAAGGCTCTTACCCAATGGGGACCCAATTCCAACGTCTGACAACACCACGCGCCTGGGTCCAGAAGCAGTTCAGGCTGACTGGGCATGGAACATGGAAGCGCACCATGATGTTCTCACTACTGGCTGCAGCTGCCCGAAAGGATTCCGGAGGCCTCCTCGACCAGGGGCCCATCGACGTGTGTGGCCCTGGCAGCCAAAGAGGGATCCTGACCGGCACCGTCCCTTGTGCCCTCAACTCAGCCCTTCGGGGAGACCACTGCCCTGCTGTGGGTTCGGCGCCTGGAACCTCCTGGGACCTAACCCTAACCCTAACCCTACCCCGAACCGGGAGCCTGCACCGACACCTAAGCCTGCCTCGATCCCTACTCCTGCATTTGAGCCGCGTTCTGGCATGCGCCCTCACTTCAGCCCTCGAGGGAGATCACGAGACCGGAGTCGCTTCGGCCCTGGCGACGTCCCTGGACCGAACCCTAACCCTAGCTAAGGCTCTCCCCTCATGGGGACCCAATTCCAACGTCTGACAGCATCACGCGCCTGGGGTCCAGAAGCGGTGCAGGCTGACTCGGCAAGGAACCTGGAAGCTCACCATGTCGTTTCCCAGGCCCGGCTGCAGCTCCCGAGAGGATTCCGGAGGCCTCCTCGACCACGGGAGGGACAACATGTGTGGCCCTGGCAGCCAAAGAGGGATCCTGACCGGCACCGTCCCTTGTGCCCTCAACTCAGCCCTTCGGGGAGACCACTGCCCTGCTGTGGGTTCGGCGCCTGGAACCTCCTGGGACCTAACCCTAACCCTAACCCTACCCCGAACCGGGAGCCTGCACCGACACCTAAGCCTGCCTCGATCCCTACTCCTGCATTTGAGCCGCGTTCTGGCATGCGCCCTCACTTCATCCCTCGAGGGAGATCACGAGACCGGAGTCGCTTCGGCCCTGGCGACGTCCCTGGACCGAACCCTAACCCTAGCTAAGGCTCTCCCCTCATGGGGACCCAATTCCAACGTCTGACAGCATCACGCGCCTGGGGTCCAGAAGCGGTGCAGGCTGACTCGGCAAGGAACCTGGAAGCTCACCATGTCGTTTCCCAGGCCCGGCTGCAGCTCCCGAGAGGATTCCGGAGGCCTCCTCGACCACGGGAGGGACAACATGTGTGGCCCTGGCAGCCAAAGAGGGATCCTGACCGGCACCGTCCCTTGTGCCCTCAACTCAGCCCTTCGGGGAGACCACTGCCCTGCTGTGGGTTCGGCGCCTGGAACCTCCTGGGACCTAACCCTAACCCTAACCCTACCCCGAACCGGGAGCCTGCACCGACACCTAAGCCTGCCTCGATCCCTACTCCTGCATTTGAGCCGCGTTCTGGCATGCGCCCTCACTTCATCCCTCGAGGGAGATCACGAGACCGGAGTCGCTTCGGCCCTGGCGACGTCCCTGGACCGAACCCTAACCCTAGCTAAGGCTCTCCCCTCATGGGGACCCAATTCCAACGTCTGACAGCATCACGCGCCTGGGGTCCAGAAGCGGTGCAGGCTGACTCGGCAAGGAACCTGGAAGCTCACCATGTCGTTTCCCAGGCCCGGCTGCAGCTCCCGAGAGGATTCCGGAGGCCTCCTCGACCACGGGAGGGACAACATGTGTGGCCCTGGCAGCCAAAGAGGGATCCTGACCGGCACCGTCCCTTGTGCCCTCAACTCAGCCCTTCGGGGAGACCACTGCCCTGCTGTGGGTTCGGCGCCTGGAACCTCCTGGGACCTAACCCTAACCCTAACCCTACCCCGAACCGGGAGCCTGCACCGACACCTAAGCCTGCCTCGATCCCTACTCCTGCATTTGAGCCGCGTTCTGGCATGCGCCCTCACTTCATCCCTCGAGGGAGATCACGAGACCGGAGTCGCTTCGGCCCTGGCGACGTCCCTGGACCGAACCCTAACCCTAGCTAAGGCTCTCCCCTCATGGGGACCCAATTCCAACGTCTGACAGCATCACGCGCCTGGGGTCCAGAAGCGGTGCAGGCTGACTCGGCAAGGAACCTGGAAGCTCACCATGTCGTTTCCCAGGCCCGGCTGCAGCTCCCGAGAGGATTCCGGAGGCCTCCTCGACCACGGGAGGGACAACATGTGTGGCCCTGGCAGCCAAAGAGGGATCCTGACCGGCACCGTCCCTTGTGCCCTCAACTCAGCCCTTCGGGGAGACCACTGCCCTGCTGTGGGTTCGGCGCCTGGAACCTCCTGGGACCTAACCCTAACCCTAACCCTACCCCGAACCGGGAGCCTGCACCGACACCTAAGCCTGCCTCGATCCCTACTCCTGCATTTGAGCCGCGTTCTGGCATGCGCCCTCACTTCATCCCTCGAGGGAGATCACGAGACCGGAGTCGCTTCGGCCCTGGCGACGTCCCTGGACCGAACCCTAACCCTAGCTAAGGCTCTCCCCTCATGGGGACCCAATTCCAACGTCTGACAGCATCACGCGCCTGGGGTCCAGAAGCGGTGCAGGCTGACTCGGCAAGGAACCTGGAAGCTCACCATGTCGTTTCCCAGGCCCGGCTGCAGCTCCCGAGAGGATTCCGGAGGCCTCCTCGACCACGGGAGGGACAACATGTGTGGCCCTGGCAGCCAAAGAGGGATCCTGACCGGCACCGTCCCTTGTGCCCTCAACTCAGCCCTTCGGGGAGACCACTGCCCTGCTGTGGGTTCGGCGCCTGGAACCTCCTGGGACCTAACCCTAACCCTAACCCTACCCCGAACCGGGAGCCTGCACCGACACCTAAGCCTGCCTCGATCCCTACTCCTGCATTTGAGCCGCGTTCTGGCATGCGCCCTCACTTCATCCCTCGAGGGAGATCACGAGACCGGAGTCGCTTCGGCCCTGGCGACGTCCCTGGACCGAACCCTAACCCTAGCTAAGGCTCTCCCCTCATGGGGACCCAATTCCAACGTCTGACAGCATCACGCGCCTGGGGTCCAGAAGCGGTGCAGGCTGACTCGGCAAGGAACCTGGAAGCTCACCATGTCGTTTCCCAGGCCCGGCTGCAGCTCCCGAGAGGATTCCGGAGGCCTCCTCGACCACGGGAGGGACAACATGTGTGGCCCTGGCAGCCAAAGAGGGATCCTGACCGGCACCGTCCCTTGTGCCCTCAACTCAGCCCTTCGGGGAGACCACTGCCCTGCTGTGGGTTCGGCGCCTGGAACCTCCTGGGACCTAACCCTAACCCTAACCCTACCCCGAACCGGGAGCCTGCACCGACACCTAAGCCTGCCTCGATCCCTACTCCTGCATTTGAGCCGCGTTCTGGCATGCGCCCTCACTTCATCCCTCGAGGGAGATCACGAGACCGGAGTCGCTTCGGCCCTGGCGACGTCCCTGGACCGAACCCTAACCCTAGCTAAGGCTCTCCCCTCATGGGGACCCAATTCCAACGTCTGACAGCATCACGCGCCTGGGGTCCAGAAGCGGTGCAGGCTGACTCGGCAAGGAACCTGGAAGCTCACCATGTCGTTTCCCAGGCCCGGCTGCAGCTCCCGAGAGGATTCCGGAGGCCTCCTCGACCACGGGAGGGACAACATGTGTGGCCCTGGCAGCCAAAGAGGGATCCTGACCGGCACCGTCCCTTGTGCCCTCAACTCAGCCCTTCGGGGAGACCACTGCCCTGCTGTGGGTTCGGCGCCTGGAACCTCCTGGGACCTAACCCTAACCCTAACCCTACCCCGAACCGGGAGCCTGCACCGACACCTAAGCCTGCCTCGATCCCTACTCCTGCATTTGAGCCGCGTTCTGGCATGCGCCCTCACTTCATCCCTCGAGGGAGATCACGAGACCGGAGTCGCTTCGGCCCTGGCGACGTCCCTGGACCGAACCCTAACCCTAGCTAAGGCTCTCCCCTCATGGGGACCCAATTCCAACGTCTGACAGCATCACGCGCCTGGGGTCCAGAAGCGGTGCAGGCTGACTCGGCAAGGAACCTGGAAGCTCACCATGTCGTTTCCCAGGCCCGGCTGCAGCTCCCGAGAGGATTCCGGAGGCCTCCTCGACCACGGGAGGGACAACATGTGTGGCCCTGGCAGCCAAAGAGGGATCCTGACCGGCACCGTCCCTTGTGCCCTCAACTCAGCCCTTCGGGGAGACCACTGCCCTGCTGTGGGTTCGGCGCCTGGAACCTCCTGGGACCTAACCCTAACCCTAACCCTACCCCGAACCGGGAGCCTGCACCGACACCTAAGCCTGCCTCGATCCCTACTCCTGCATTTGAGCCGCGTTCTGGCATGCGCCCTCACTTCATCCCTCGAGGGAGATCACGAGACCGGAGTCGCTTCGGCCCTGGCGACGTCCCTGGACCGAACCCTAACCCTAGCTAAGGCTCTCCCCTCATGGGGACCCAATTCCAACGTCTGACAGCATCACGCGCCTGGGGTCCAGAAGCGGTGCAGGCTGACTCGGCAAGGAACCTGGAAGCTCACCATGTCGTTTCCCAGGCCCGGCTGCAGCTCCCGAGAGGATTCCGGAGGCCTCCTCGACCACGGGAGGGACAACATGTGTGGCCCTGGCAGCCAAAGAGGGATCCTGACCGGCACCGTCCCTTGTGCCCTCAACTCAGCCCTTCGGGGAGACCACTGCCCTGCTGTGGGTTCGGCGCCTGGAACCTCCTGGGACCTAACCCTAACCCTAACCCTACCCCGAACCGGGAGCCTGCACCGACACCTAAGCCTGCCTCGATCCCTACTCCTGCATTTGAGCCGCGTTCTGGCATGCGCCCTCACTTCATCCCTCGAGGGAGATCACGAGACCGGAGTCGCTTCGGCCCTGGCGACGTCCCTGGACCGAACCCTAACCCTAGCTAAGGCTCTCCCCTCATGGGGACCCAATTCCAACGTCTGACAGCATCACGCGCCTGGGGTCCAGAAGCGGTGCAGGCTGACTCGGCAAGGAACCTGGAAGCTCACCATGTCGTTTCCCAGGCCCGGCTGCAGCTCCCGAGAGGATTCCGGAGGCCTCCTCGACCACGGGAGGGACAACATGTGTGGCCCTGGCAGCCAAAGAGGGATCCTGACCGGCACCGTCCCTTGTGCCCTCAACTCAGCCCTTCGGGGAGACCACTGCCCTGCTGTGGGTTCGGCGCCTGGAACCTCCTGGGACCTAACCCTAACCCTAACCCTACCCCGAACCGGGAGCCTGCACCGACACCTAAGCCTGCCTCGATCCCTACTCCTGCATTTGAGCCGCGTTCTGGCATGCGCCCTCACTTCATCCCTCGAGGGAGATCACGAGACCGGAGTCGCTTCGGCCCTGGCGACGTCCCTGGACCGAACCCTAACCCTAGCTAAGGCTCTCCCCTCATGGGGACCCAATTCCAACGTCTGACAGCATCACGCGCCTGGGGTCCAGAAGCGGTGCAGGCTGACTCGGCAAGGAACCTGGAAGCTCACCATGTCGTTTCCCAGGCCCGGCTGCAGCTCCCGAGAGGATTCCGGAGGCCTCCTCGACCACGGGAGGGACAACATGTGTGGCCCTGGCAGCCAAAGAGGGATCCTGACCGGCACCGTCCCTTGTGCCCTCAACTCAGCCCTTCGGGGAGACCACTGCCCTGCTGTGGGTTCGGCGCCTGGAACCTCCTGGGACCTAACCCTAACCCTAACCCTACCCCGAACCGGGAGCCTGCACCGACACCTAAGCCTGCCTCGATCCCTACTCCTGCATTTGAGCCGCGTTCTGGCATGCGCCCTCACTTCATCCCTCGAGGGAGATCACGAGACCGGAGTCGCTTCGGCCCTGGCGACGTCCCTGGACCGAACCCTAACCCTAGCTAAGGCTCTCCCCTCATGGGGACCCAATTCCAACGTCTGACAGCATCACGCGCCTGGGGTCCAGAAGCGGTGCAGGCTGACTCGGCAAGGAACCTGGAAGCTCACCATGTCGTTTCCCAGGCCCGGCTGCAGCTCCCGAGAGGATTCCGGAGGCCTCCTCGACCACGGGAGGGACAACATGTGTGGCCCTGGCAGCCAAAGAGGGATCCTGACCGGCACCGTCCCTTGTGCCCTCAACTCAGCCCTTCGGGGAGACCACTGCCCTGCTGTGGGTTCGGCGCCTGGAACCTCCTGGGACCTAACCCTAACCCTAACCCTACCCCGAACCGGGAGCCTGCACCGACACCTAAGCCTGCCTCGATCCCTACTCCTGCATTTGAGCCGCGTTCTGGCATGCGCCCTCACTTCATCCCTCGAGGGAGATCACGAGACCGGAGTCGCTTCGGCCCTGGCGACGTCCCTGGACCGAACCCTAACCCTAGCTAAGGCTCTCCCCTCATGGGGACCCAATTCCAACGTCTGACAGCATCACGCGCCTGGGGTCCAGAAGCGGTGCAGGCTGACTCGGCAAGGAACCTGGAAGCTCACCATGTCGTTTCCCAGGCCCGGCTGCAGCTCCCGAGAGGATTCCGGAGGCCTCCTCGACCACGGGAGGGACAACATGTGTGGCCCTGGCAGCCAAAGAGGGATCCTGACCGGCACCGTCCCTTGTGCCCTCAACTCAGCCCTTCGGGGAGACCACTGCCCTGCTGTGGGTTCGGCGCCTGGAACCTCCTGGGACCTAACCCTAACCCTAACCCTACCCCGAACCGGGAGCCTGCACCGACACCTAAGCCTGCCTCGATCCCTACTCCTGCATTTGAGCCGCGTTCTGGCATGCGCCCTCACTTCATCCCTCGAGGGAGATCACGAGACCGGAGTCGCTTCGGCCCTGGCGACGTCCCTGGACCGAACCCTAACCCTAGCTAAGGCTCTCCCCTCATGGGGACCCAATTCCAACGTCTGACAGCATCACGCGCCTGGGGTCCAGAAGCGGTGCAGGCTGACTCGGCAAGGAACCTGGAAGCTCACCATGTCGTTTCCCAGGCCCGGCTGCAGCTCCCGAGAGGATTCCGGAGGCCTCCTCGACCACGGGAGGGACAACATGTGTGGCCCTGGCAGCCAAAGAGGGATCCTGACCGGCACCGTCCCTTGTGCCCTCAACTCAGCCCTTCGGGGAGACCACTGCCCTGCTGTGGGTTCGGCGCCTGGAACCTCCTGGGACCTAACCCTAACCCTAACCCTACCCCGAACCGGGAGCCTGCACCGACACCTAAGCCTGCCTCGATCCCTACTCCTGCATTTGAGCCGCGTTCTGGCATGCGCCCTCACTTCATCCCTCGAGGGAGATCACGAGACCGGAGTCGCTTCGGCCCTGGCGACGTCCCTGGACCGAACCCTAACCCTAGCTAAGGCTCTCCCCTCATGGGGACCCAATTCCAACGTCTGACAGCATCACGCGCCTGGGGTCCAGAAGCGGTGCAGGCTGACTCGGCAAGGAACCTGGAAGCTCACCATGTCGTTTCCCAGGCCCGGCTGCAGCTCCCGAGAGGATTCCGGAGGCCTCCTCGACCACGGGAGGGACAACATGTGTGGCCCTGGCAGCCAAAGAGGGATCCTGACCGGCACCGTCCCTTGTGCCCTCAACTCAGCCCTTCGGGGAGACCACTGCCCTGCTGTGGGTTCGGCGCCTGGAACCTCCTGGGACCTAACCCTAACCCTAACCCTACCCCGAACCGGGAGCCTGCACCGACACCTAAGCCTGCCTCGATCCCTACTCCTGCATTTGAGCCGCGTTCTGGCATGCGCCCTCACTTCATCCCTCGAGGGAGATCACGAGACCGGAGTCGCTTCGGCCCTGGCGACGTCCCTGGACCGAACCCTAACCCTAGCTAAGGCTCTCCCCTCATGGGGACCCAATTCCAACGTCTGACAGCATCACGCGCCTGGGGTCCAGAAGCGGTGCAGGCTGACTCGGCAAGGAACCTGGAAGCTCACCATGTCGTTTCCCAGGCCCGGCTGCAGCTCCCGAGAGGATTCCGGAGGCCTCCTCGACCACGGGAGGGACAACATGTGTGGCCCTGGCAGCCAAAGAGGGATCCTGACCGGCACCGTCCCTTGTGCCCTCAACTCAGCCCTTCGGGGAGACCACTGCCCTGCTGTGGGTTCGGCGCCTGGAACCTCCTGGGACCTAACCCTAACCCTAACCCTACCCCGAACCGGGAGCCTGCACCGACACCTAAGCCTGCCTCGATCCCTACTCCTGCATTTGAGCCGCGTTCTGGCATGCGCCCTCACTTCATCCCTCGAGGGAGATCACGAGACCGGAGTCGCTTCGGCCCTGGCGACGTCCCTGGACCGAACCCTAACCCTAGCTAAGGCTCTCCCCTCATGGGGACCCAATTCCAACGTCTGACAGCATCACGCGCCTGGGGTCCAGAAGCGGTGCAGGCTGACTCGGCAAGGAACCTGGAAGCTCACCATGTCGTTTCCCAGGCCCGGCTGCAGCTCCCGAGAGGATTCCGGAGGCCTCCTCGACCACGGGAGGGACAACATGTGTGGCCCTGGCAGCCAAAGAGGGATCCTGACCGGCACCGTCCCTTGTGCCCTCAACTCAGCCCTTCGGGGAGACCACTGCCCTGCTGTGGGTTCGGCGCCTGGAACCTCCTGGGACCTAACCCTAACCCTAACCCTACCCCGAACCGGGAGCCTGCACCGACACCTAAGCCTGCCTCGATCCCTACTCCTGCATTTGAGCCGCGTTCTGGCATGCGCCCTCACTTCAGCCCTCGAGGGAGATCACGAGACCGGAGTCGCTTCGGCCCTGGCGACGTCCCTGGACCGAACCCTAACCCTAGCTAAGGCTCTCCCCTCATGGGGACCCAATTCCAACGTCTGACAGCATCACGCGCCTGGGGTCCAGAAGCGGTGCAGGCTGACTCGGCAAGGAACCTGGAAGCTCACCATGTCGTTTCCCAGGCCCGGCTGCAGCTCCCGAGAGGATTCCGGAGGCCTCCTCGACCACGGGAGGGACAACATGTGTGGCCCTGGCAGCCAAAGAGGGATCCTGACCGGCACCGTCCCTTGTGCCCTCAACTCAGCCCTTCGGGGAGACCACTGCCCTGCTGTGGGTTCGGCGCCTGGAACCTCCTGGGACCTAACCCTAACCCTAACCCTACCCCGAACCGGGAGCCTGCACCGACACCTAAGCCTGCCTCGATCCCTACTCCTGCATTTGAGCCGCGTTCTGGCATGCGCCCTCACTTCATCCCTCGAGGGAGATCACGAGACCGGAGTCGCTTCGGCCCTGGCGACGTCCCTGGACCGAACCCTAACCCTAGCTAAGGCTCTCCCCTCATGGGGACCCAATTCCAACGTCTGACAGCATCACGCGCCTGGGGTCCAGAAGCGGTGCAGGCTGACTCGGCAAGGAACCTGGAAGCTCACCATGTCGTTTCCCAGGCCCGGCTGCAGCTCCCGAGAGGATTCCGGAGGCCTCCTCGACCACGGGAGGGACAACATGTGTGGCCCTGGCAGCCAAAGAGGGATCCTGACCGGCACCGTCCCTTGTGCCCTCAACTCAGCCCTTCGGGGAGACCACTGCCCTGCTGTGGGTTCGGCGCCTGGAACCTCCTGGGACCTAACCCTAACCCTAACCCTACCCCGAACCGGGAGCCTGCACCGACACCTAAGCCTGCCTCGATCCCTACTCCTGCATTTGAGCCGCGTTCTGGCATGCGCCCTCACTTCATCCCTCGAGGGAGATCACGAGACCGGAGTCGCTTCGGCCCTGGCGACGTCCCTGGACCGAACCCTAACCCTAGCTAAGGCTCTCCCCTCATGGGGACCCAATTCCAACGTCTGACAGCATCACGCGCCTGGGGTCCAGAAGCGGTGCAGGCTGACTCGGCAAGGAACCTGGAAGCTCACCATGTCGTTTCCCAGGCCCGGCTGCAGCTCCCGAGAGGATTCCGGAGGCCTCCTCGACCACGGGAGGGACAACATGTGTGGCCCTGGCAGCCAAAGAGGGATCCTGACCGGCACCGTCCCTTGTGCCCTCAACTCAGCCCTTCGGGGAGACCACTGCCCTGCTGTGGGTTCGGCGCCTGGAACCTCCTGGGACCTAACCCTAACCCTAACCCTACCCCGAACCGGGAGCCTGCACCGACACCTAAGCCTGCCTCGATCCCTACTCCTGCATTTGAGCCGCGTTCTGGCATGCGCCCTCACTTCATCCCTCGAGGGAGATCACGAGACCGGAGTCGCTTCGGCCCTGGCGACGTCCCTGGACCGAACCCTAACCCTAGCTAAGGCTCTCCCCTCATGGGGACCCAATTCCAACGTCTGACAGCATCACGCGCCTGGGGTCCAGAAGCGGTGCAGGCTGACTCGGCAAGGAACCTGGAAGCTCACCATGTCGTTTCCCAGGCCCGGCTGCAGCTCCCGAGAGGATTCCGGAGGCCTCCTCGACCACGGGAGGGACAACATGTGTGGCCCTGGCAGCCAAAGAGGGATCCTGACCGGCACCGTCCCTTGTGCCCTCAACTCAGCCCTTCGGGGAGACCACTGCCCTGCTGTGGGTTCGGCGCCTGGAACCTCCTGGGACCTAACCCTAACCCTAACCCTACCCCGAACCGGGAGCCTGCACCGACACCTAAGCCTGCCTCGATCCCTACTCCTGCATTTGAGCCGCGTTCTGGCATGCGCCCTCACTTCATCCCTCGAGGGAGATCACGAGACCGGAGTCGCTTCGGCCCTGGCGACGTCCCTGGACCGAACCCTAACCCTAGCTAAGGCTCTCCCCTCATGGGGACCCAATTCCAACGTCTGACAGCATCACGCGCCTGGGGTCCAGAAGCGGTGCAGGCTGACTCGGCAAGGAACCTGGAAGCTCACCATGTCGTTTCCCAGGCCCGGCTGCAGCTCCCGAGAGGATTCCGGAGGCCTCCTCGACCACGGGAGGGACAACATGTGTGGCCCTGGCAGCCAAAGAGGGATCCTGACCGGCACCGTCCCTTGTGCCCTCAACTCAGCCCTTCGGGGAGACCACTGCCCTGCTGTGGGTTCGGCGCCTGGAACCTCCTGGGACCTAACCCTAACCCTAACCCTACCCCGAACCGGGAGCCTGCACCGACACCTAAGCCTGCCTCGATCCCTACTCCTGCATTTGAGCCGCGTTCTGGCATGCGCCCTCACTTCATCCCTCGAGGGAGATCACGAGACCGGAGTCGCTTCGGCCCTGGCGACGTCCCTGGACCGAACCCTAACCCTAGCTAAGGCTCTCCCCTCATGGGGACCCAATTCCAACGTCTGACAGCATCACGCGCCTGGGGTCCAGAAGCGGTGCAGGCTGACTCGGCAAGGAACCTGGAAGCTCACCATGTCGTTTCCCAGGCCCGGCTGCAGCTCCCGAGAGGATTCCGGAGGCCTCCTCGACCACGGGAGGGACAACATGTGTGGCCCTGGCAGCCAAAGAGGGATCCTGACCGGCACCGTCCCTTGTGCCCTCAACTCAGCCCTTCGGGGAGACCACTGCCCTGCTGTGGGTTCGGCGCCTGGAACCTCCTGGGACCTAACCCTAACCCTAACCCTACCCCGAACCGGGAGCCTGCACCGACACCTAAGCCTGCCTCGATCCCTACTCCTGCATTTGAGCCGCGTTCTGGCATGCGCCCTCACTTCATCCCTCGAGGGAGATCACGAGACCGGAGTCGCTTCGGCCCTGGCGACGTCCCTGGACCGAACCCTAACCCTAGCTAAGGCTCTCCCCTCATGGGGACCCAATTCCAACGTCTGACAGCATCACGCGCCTGGGGTCCAGAAGCGGTGCAGGCTGACTCGGCAAGGAACCTGGAAGCTCACCATGTCGTTTCCCAGGCCCGGCTGCAGCTCCCGAGAGGATTCCGGAGGCCTCCTCGACCACGGGAGGGACAACATGTGTGGCCCTGGCAGCCAAAGAGGGATCCTGACCGGCACCGTCCCTTGTGCCCTCAACTCAGCCCTTCGGGGAGACCACTGCCCTGCTGTGGGTTCGGCGCCTGGAACCTCCTGGGACCTAACCCTAACCCTAACCCTAC
The DNA here is from genome assembly GCA_019924945.1 of Felis chaus. Taxonomy (NCBI): domain Eukaryota; kingdom Metazoa; phylum Chordata; class Mammalia; order Carnivora; family Felidae; genus Felis; species Felis chaus. The sequence goes on along the minus strand of JAGKTF010000045.1, from coordinate 48,486 downwards.
CCCGAACCGGGAGCCTGCACCGACACCTAAGCCTGCCTCGATCCCTACTCCTGCATTTGAGCCGCGTTCTGGCATGCGCCCTCACTTCATCCCTCGAGGGAGATCACGAGACCGGAGTCGCTTCGGCCCTGGCGACGTCCCTGGACCGAACCCTAACCCTAGCTAAGGCTCTCCCCTCATGGGGACCCAATTCCAACGTCTGACAGCATCACGCGCCTGGGGTCCAGAAGCGGTGCAGGCTGACTCGGCAAGGAACCTGGAAGCTCACCATGTCGTTTCCCAGGCCCGGCTGCAGCTCCCGAGAGGATTCCGGAGGCCTCCTCGACCACGGGAGGGACAACATGTGTGGCCCTGGCAGCCAAAGAGGGATCCTGACCGGCACCGTCCCTTGTGCCCTCAACTCAGCCCTTCGGGGAGACCACTGCCCTGCTGTGGGTTCGGCGCCTGGAACCTCCTGGGACCTAACCCTAACCCTAACCCTACCCCGAACCGGGAGCCTGCACCGACACCTAAGCCTGCCTCGATCCCTACTCCTGCATTTGAGCCGCGTTCTGGCATGCGCCCTCACTTCATCCCTCGAGGGAGATCACGAGACCGGAGTCGCTTCGGCCCTGGCGACGTCCCTGGACCGAACCCTAACCCTAGCTAAGGCTCTCCCCTCATGGGGACCCAATTCCAACGTCTGACAGCATCACGCGCCTGGGGTCCAGAAGCGGTGCAGGCTGACTCGGCAAGGAACCTGGAAGCTCACCATGTCGTTTCCCAGGCCCGGCTGCAGCTCCCGAGAGGATTCCGGAGGCCTCCTCGACCACGGGAGGGACAACATGTGTGGCCCTGGCAGCCAAAGAGGGATCCTGACCGGCACCGTCCCTTGTGCCCTCAACTCAGCCCTTCGGGGAGACCACTGCCCTGCTGTGGGTTCGGCGCCTGGAACCTCCTGGGACCTAACCCTAACCCTAACCCTACCCCGAACCGGGAGCCTGCACCGACACCTAAGCCTGCCTCGATCCCTACTCCTGCATTTGAGCCGCGTTCTGGCATGCGCCCTCACTTCATCCCTCGAGGGAGATCACGAGACCGGAGTCGCTTCGGCCCTGGCGACGTCCCTGGACCGAACCCTAACCCTAGCTAAGGCTCTCCCCTCATGGGGACCCAATTCCAACGTCTGACAGCATCACGCGCCTGGGGTCCAGAAGCGGTGCAGGCTGACTCGGCAAGGAACCTGGAAGCTCACCATGTCGTTTCCCAGGCCCGGCTGCAGCTCCCGAGAGGATTCCGGAGGCCTCCTCGACCACGGGAGGGACAACATGTGTGGCCCTGGCAGCCAAAGAGGGATCCTGACCGGCACCGTCCCTTGTGCCCTCAACTCAGCCCTTCGGGGAGACCACTGCCCTGCTGTGGGTTCGGCGCCTGGAACCTCCTGGGACCTAACCCTAACCCTAACCCTACCCCGAACCGGGAGCCTGCACCGACACCTAAGCCTGCCTCGATCCCTACTCCTGCATTTGAGCCGCGTTCTGGCATGCGCCCTCACTTCATCCCTCGAGGGAGATCACGAGACCGGAGTCGCTTCGGCCCTGGCGACGTCCCTGGACCGAACCCTAACCCTAGCTAAGGCTCTCCCCTCATGGGGACCCAATTCCAACGTCTGACAGCATCACGCGCCTGGGGTCCAGAAGCGGTGCAGGCTGACTCGGCAAGGAACCTGGAAGCTCACCATGTCGTTTCCCAGGCCCGGCTGCAGCTCCCGAGAGGATTCCGGAGGCCTCCTCGACCACGGGAGGGACAACATGTGTGGCCCTGGCAGCCAAAGAGGGATCCTGACCGGCACCGTCCCTTGTGCCCTCAACTCAGCCCTTCGGGGAGACCACTGCCCTGCTGTGGGTTCGGCGCCTGGAACCTCCTGGGACCTAACCCTAACCCTAACCCTACCCCGAACCGGGAGCCTGCACCGACACCTAAGCCTGCCTCGATCCCTACTCCTGCATTTGAGCCGCGTTCTGGCATGCGCCCTCACTTCATCCCTCGAGGGAGATCACGAGACCGGAGTCGCTTCGGCCCTGGCGACGTCCCTGGACCGAACCCTAACCCTAGCTAAGGCTCTCCCCTCATGGGGACCCAATTCCAACGTCTGACAGCATCACGCGCCTGGGGTCCAGAAGCGGTGCAGGCTGACTCGGCAAGGAACCTGGAAGCTCACCATGTCGTTTCCCAGGCCCGGCTGCAGCTCCCGAGAGGATTCCGGAGGCCTCCTCGACCACGGGAGGGACAACATGTGTGGCCCTGGCAGCCAAAGAGGGATCCTGACCGGCACCGTCCCTTGTGCCCTCAACTCAGCCCTTCGGGGAGACCACTGCCCTGCTGTGGGTTCGGCGCCTGGAACCTCCTGGGACCTAACCCTAACCCTAACCCTACCCCGAACCGGGAGCCTGCACCGACACCTAAGCCTGCCTCGATCCCTACTCCTGCATTTGAGCCGCGTTCTGGCATGCGCCCTCACTTCATCCCTCGAGGGAGATCACGAGACCGGAGTCGCTTCGGCCCTGGCGACGTCCCTGGACCGAACCCTAACCCTAGCTAAGGCTCTCCCCTCATGGGGACCCAATTCCAACGTCTGACAGCATCACGCGCCTGGGGTCCAGAAGCGGTGCAGGCTGACTCGGCAAGGAACCTGGAAGCTCACCATGTCGTTTCCCAGGCCCGGCTGCAGCTCCCGAGAGGATTCCGGAGGCCTCCTCGACCACGGGAGGGACAACATGTGTGGCCCTGGCAGCCAAAGAGGGATCCTGACCGGCACCGTCCCTTGTGCCCTCAACTCAGCCCTTCGGGGAGACCACTGCCCTGCTGTGGGTTCGGCGCCTGGAACCTCCTGGGACCTAACCCTAACCCTAACCCTACCCCGAACCGGGAGCCTGCACCGACACCTAAGCCTGCCTCGATCCCTACTCCTGCATTTGAGCCGCGTTCTGGCATGCGCCCTCACTTCATCCCTCGAGGGAGATCACGAGACCGGAGTCGCTTCGGCCCTGGCGACGTCCCTGGACCGAACCCTAACCCTAGCTAAGGCTCTCCCCTCATGGGGACCCAATTCCAACGTCTGACAGCATCACGCGCCTGGGGTCCAGAAGCGGTGCAGGCTGACTCGGCAAGGAACCTGGAAGCTCACCATGTCGTTTCCCAGGCCCGGCTGCAGCTCCCGAGAGGATTCCGGAGGCCTCCTCGACCACGGGAGGGACAACATGTGTGGCCCTGGCAGCCAAAGAGGGATCCTGACCGGCACCGTCCCTTGTGCCCTCAACTCAGCCCTTCGGGGAGACCACTGCCCTGCTGTGGGTTCGGCGCCTGGAACCTCCTGGGACCTAACCCTAACCCTAACCCTACCCCGAACCGGGAGCCTGCACCGACACCTAAGCCTGCCTCGATCCCTACTCCTGCATTTGAGCCGCGTTCTGGCATGCGCCCTCACTTCATCCCTCGAGGGAGATCACGAGACCGGAGTCGCTTCGGCCCTGGCGACGTCCCTGGACCGAACCCTAACCCTAGCTAAGGCTCTCCCCTCATGGGGACCCAATTCCAACGTCTGACAGCATCACGCGCCTGGGGTCCAGAAGCGGTGCAGGCTGACTCGGCAAGGAACCTGGAAGCTCACCATGTCGTTTCCCAGGCCCGGCTGCAGCTCCCGAGAGGATTCCGGAGGCCTCCTCGACCACGGGAGGGACAACATGTGTGGCCCTGGCAGCCAAAGAGGGATCCTGACCGGCACCGTCCCTTGTGCCCTCAACTCAGCCCTTCGGGGAGACCACTGCCCTGCTGTGGGTTCGGCGCCTGGAACCTCCTGGGACCTAACCCTAACCCTAACCCTACCCCGAACCGGGAGCCTGCACCGACACCTAAGCCTGCCTCGATCCCTACTCCTGCATTTGAGCCGCGTTCTGGCATGCGCCCTCACTTCATCCCTCGAGGGAGATCACGAGACCGGAGTCGCTTCGGCCCTGGCGACGTCCCTGGACCGAACCCTAACCCTAGCTAAGGCTCTCCCCTCATGGGGACCCAATTCCAACGTCTGACAGCATCACGCGCCTGGGGTCCAGAAGCGGTGCAGGCTGACTCGGCAAGGAACCTGGAAGCTCACCATGTCGTTTCCCAGGCCCGGCTGCAGCTCCCGAGAGGATTCCGGAGGCCTCCTCGACCACGGGAGGGACAACATGTGTGGCCCTGGCAGCCAAAGAGGGATCCTGACCGGCACCGTCCCTTGTGCCCTCAACTCAGCCCTTCGGGGAGACCACTGCCCTGCTGTGGGTTCGGCGCCTGGAACCTCCTGGGACCTAACCCTAACCCTAACCCTACCCCGAACCGGGAGCCTGCACCGACACCTAAGCCTGCCTCGATCCCTACTCCTGCATTTGAGCCGCGTTCTGGCATGCGCCCTCACTTCATCCCTCGAGGGAGATCACGAGACCGGAGTCGCTTCGGCCCTGGCGACGTCCCTGGACCGAACCCTAACCCTAGCTAAGGCTCTCCCCTCATGGGGACCCAATTCCAACGTCTGACAGCATCACGCGCCTGGGGTCCAGAAGCGGTGCAGGCTGACTCGGCAAGGAACCTGGAAGCTCACCATGTCGTTTCCCAGGCCCGGCTGCAGCTCCCGAGAGGATTCCGGAGGCCTCCTCGACCACGGGAGGGACAACATGTGTGGCCCTGGCAGCCAAAGAGGGATCCTGACCGGCACCGTCCCTTGTGCCCTCAACTCAGCCCTTCGGGGAGACCACTGCCCTGCTGTGGGTTCGGCGCCTGGAACCTCCTGGGACCTAACCCTAACCCTAACCCTACCCCGAACCGGGAGCCTGCACCGACACCTAAGCCTGCCTCGATCCCTACTCCTGCATTTGAGCCGCGTTCTGGCATGCGCCCTCACTTCATCCCTCGAGGGAGATCACGAGACCGGAGTCGCTTCGGCCCTGGCGACGTCCCTGGACCGAACCCTAACCCTAGCTAAGGCTCTCCCCTCATGGGGACCCAATTCCAACGTCTGACAGCATCACGCGCCTGGGGTCCAGAAGCGGTGCAGGCTGACTCGGCAAGGAACCTGGAAGCTCACCATGTCGTTTCCCAGGCCCGGCTGCAGCTCCCGAGAGGATTCCGGAGGCCTCCTCGACCACGGGAGGGACAACATGTGTGGCCCTGGCAGCCAAAGAGGGATCCTGACCGGCACCGTCCCTTGTGCCCTCAACTCAGCCCTTCGGGGAGACCACTGCCCTGCTGTGGGTTCGGCGCCTGGAACCTCCTGGGACCTAACCCTAACCCTAACCCTACCCCGAACCGGGAGCCTGCACCGACACCTAAGCCTGCCTCGATCCCTACTCCTGCATTTGAGCCGCGTTCTGGCATGCGCCCTCACTTCATCCCTCGAGGGAGATCACGAGACCGGAGTCGCTTCGGCCCTGGCGACGTCCCTGGACCGAACCCTAACCCTAGCTAAGGCTCTCCCCTCATGGGGACCCAATTCCAACGTCTGACAGCATCACGCGCCTGGGGTCCAGAAGCGGTGCAGGCTGACTCGGCAAGGAACCTGGAAGCTCACCATGTCGTTTCCCAGGCCCGGCTGCAGCTCCCGAGAGGATTCCGGAGGCCTCCTCGACCACGGGAGGGACAACATGTGTGGCCCTGGCAGCCAAAGAGGGATCCTGACCGGCACCGTCCCTTGTGCCCTCAACTCAGCCCTTCGGGGAGACCACTGCCCTGCTGTGGGTTCGGCGCCTGGAACCTCCTGGGACCTAACCCTAACCCTAACCCTACCCCGAACCGGGAGCCTGCACCGACACCTAAGCCTGCCTCGATCCCTACTCCTGCATTTGAGCCGCGTTCTGGCATGCGCCCTCACTTCATCCCTCGAGGGAGATCACGAGACCGGAGTCGCTTCGGCCCTGGCGACGTCCCTGGACCGAACCCTAACCCTAGCTAAGGCTCTCCCCTCATGGGGACCCAATTCCAACGTCTGACAGCATCACGCGCCTGGGGTCCAGAAGCGGTGCAGGCTGACTCGGCAAGGAACCTGGAAGCTCACCATGTCGTTTCCCAGGCCCGGCTGCAGCTCCCGAGAGGATTCCGGAGGCCTCCTCGACCACGGGAGGGACAATGTGTGTGGCCCTGGCAGCCAAAGAGGGATCCTGACCGGCACCGTCCCTTGTGCCCTCAACTCAGCCCTTCGGGGAGACCACTGCCCTGCTGTGGGTTCGGCGCCTGGAACCTCCTGGGACCTAACCCTAACCCTAACCCTACCCCGAACCGGGAGCCTGCACCGACACCTAAGCCTGCCTCGATCCCTACTCCTGCATTTGAGCCGCGTTCTGGCATGCGCCCTCACTTCATCCCTCGAGGGAGATCACGAGACTGGAGTCGCTTCGGCCCTGGCGACGTCCCTGGACCGAACCCTAACCCTAGCTAAGGCTCTCCCCTCATGGGGACCCAATTCCAACGTCTGACAGCATCACGCGCCTGGGGTCCAGAAGCGGTGCAGGCTGACTCGGCAAGGAACCTGGAAGCTCACCATGTCGTTTCCCAGGCCCGGCTGCAGCTCCCGAGAGGATTCCGGAGGCCTCCTCGACCACGGGAGGGACAACATGTGTGGCCCTGGCAGCCAAAGAGGGATCCTGACCGGCACCGTCCCTTGTGCCCTCAACTCAGCCCTTCGGGGAGACCACTGCCCTGCTGTGGGTTCGGCGCCTGGAACCTCCTGGGACCTAACCCTAACCCTAACCCTACCCCGAACCGGGAGCCTGCACCGACACCTAAGCCTGCCTCGATCCCTAATCCTGCATCTGAGCCACGTTCTGGCTTGCGCCCTCACTTCAGCCCTCGAGGGAGATCACGAGACCGGAGTCGCTTCGATTCAGGTGACGTCCCTAACCCTAGCTAAGGCTCTCTCCTCATGGGGACCTAATTCCAACGTCTGACAGCATCACGCGCCTGCGGTCCTGATGAGGTGCAGGCTGACTCGGCAAGGATCCTGTAAGCTCACCATGTTGTTTCCCTGCCCGGCTGCAGCTCCCGAGAGGATTCCGGAGGCCTCCTCGACCAGGGATGGATGCACGTGTGTGGCCATGGCAGCCAAAGACGTATCAAGGGCGGCACCGTCCCTTGTGCACTGAACTCAGCCCTTTGTGGAGACCACTGTCCTGCTGTGGGTTCGGCGCCTGGAACCTCCTGGGACCTAAACCTAACCCTAACCCTACCCCGTCCGGGACCCTCCACCGAAACTAAGCCTGCCTCGATCCCAACCCTTCAATTCATCGCCTTCTGGCATGGGCCCTCACTTCAGCCCTTGAGGGAGATCACGAGACTGGAGTCGCTTCGGTTCTGGCGATGTCCCTGGACCGAACTCTAACCTTAGCGAACGCTCAGTCCCCATGGGGACCCAATTCCAACGTCTGAAAACACCACGCGCCTGGAGTCCAGAAGCGGTGCAACCTCACGCGGCATGGAACCTGGAAGCTCACCATATCATTTCCCAGGCCCAGCTGCAGCTGCCCGAGAGGATTCCGGAGGCCTCCTCGACCGGGGTCTGATCGACATGTGTGGCTTTGGCAGCCAAAGAGGGATCCTGTCCGGCACCGTCACTTGTGCCCTCAACTTAGCCTTTCACGGAGACCACGACCTTGCTGTGGGTTCGGCGCCTGGAGCTCCTTGGAGCTTACACTAACCCTAAACCTTCCCCGATCCGAGACCCTCGACCGAAACCTAAGCCTGCCTCGATGCCTAACCCTGCAATTGAGCCGCCTTCTGACATGGGGCCTCACTTCATCCCTCGAGGGAGATCACAAGACTGGAGTCGCTTCGGCCCTGGCGACATCCCTTTTCCAAACTGAATCCTAACTAAGGCTCTCTCCCCGTGGGGACCCAATCCCAATGTCTGACAACACCATACGCCTTGGGACCTGAAGGGTTGCATGGTCACTTGGTTTGGTATCTGGAAGCTCACCATATCGTTTCCCACGGAGTCAGATGATAAGAGGCTGTTAAGTAGAGGGAAGAATCTCAGGGTTCCTGGAGGGTTACTGAATAGGAGTATGGGCTAAATGGGTGATGGGCATTAGGGGTGGACCTTGGGATGAGTATTGGGTATATTTTGTACTTGATGGATCACTAAATTCTACTGCTGAAACTGTATTCCTCTATAAGGTAACTAACTTGGGCTTCAATTTTAAAAGGAAGAAATATTAAAAATAAGTAAAGCAGCTGCCAGAGAGGATTCCTGAGTCTTCCCCGACCAGGCGCTCATAGAGTTGTGTGGCCTTGGAAGAACAGAGTCTGACCCTGCCCGGCACTCTCCCTTGTGCCCTGAACTCAGTCCTTCGGGGAGACAGCTGAAGTGTTCTGGATTCAGCACCTGGGGCCTCCTGGGACGCAACCCCAACCCTACCCTTAACCGGACGCTCCTCCGAATCCTAAGCTGGCCTTGAACCCTATCCCTTCATTTTAACCTCACCTTCACATGAGCCCTCACTTCATCTCTCGAGGGAGATCTTGAGACTGGAGTCACTTCGATCCTGGCTACGTCCCTGGTCCAAACACTAACCGTAGCTAAGTCTCTCTCCCCTTGGGGACCCAATCCCAAAGTCTGGCAACACCACGCGCCTGCGGTTCCAGAAGCGGCACAGTGTCCCTCGGCATGGTGCCTGGAACCTCACAATGTCATTCTGCAGGCCCGGCTGCAGTTGTCTGAGAGAATTCCTGAGGCCTACCCGACCAGAGGCGCATAGATTTGCATGGCCAGGAAGCCAAAGACTGAACGTTCCCGGCCCTGTCCCCTGTGCCCTCAACTTAGCCCATTCGGGTGACCACTGCCCTGCTGTGGGTTCAGTACCTGGAGCCTCTTGGGTCCTAACCGAAACCCTACCCCTAACTGGAAACCTCAACCGAATCCTAACCCGATCTTGAAACCTAATCAAACAATTGACCCCCGCTGTCTCCTGGTCCCTTACTTCATTCCTCTAGGGAGATCACGAGACTGGAGTTGCTTTGGCCCTGGCAACGTCCTGGACCCAACCCTAACCCTAGCTCAGACTCTCTCCCAATGGGGATGTAAGCAACAAACCATAAATCGTCGATGAGAAAAATTGAAGAAACCCAAAGAAATGGAAAACATTCCATGCTCACGTATTAGAAGAACAAACATTGTTAAGATGTCAATACTACCAAAGCAGTCGACACACTCAATGCAATCCCTATCAAAATAACACGAGCTTTCTCCACAGAGCTAGAACAAACAACCCTAAATTGTGTAAGGATCAAGAAAAGATACCAAAAGCCAAAGTCATGTTGAAAAAGAACACAAAGGTGGAAACGTGACTATTTTGGATTTATGGTGTATTAGAAAGCTGCATTCATCAAGATAGTATGTACAGGCACAGAAACGATGACAGACGTCAATGGAACAGAACATGGAACCCAGAAATATACCCTCAAACATATGGTGAGTAATCTTTGTTAACACAGAAAGAATATCCAATGGAATCAGAGTCTCTTCAGCAAATGGTACTCGGAATACTGGACAGTGAGAATGATGAACCTGGACACTGTCCTTAAACGACACACACACACACACACACACACACACACACACACACACACACACACCTCATAATGGATGAATTATCTAAATGTAAGTCAGGAACATTCAAAATCCTAGAGGAGATAACAGGCAATGTACCTCCTTGATCCTGGCCGCAGCAACTTCTCGCTTGTCATGTCTCCAGAAGCAAGGGCAATAAAAACCACAATGAACTATTGGGTCCTGAAGATAAAAAGCTTCTGCACAGCAGGGGACAAAATCAGCTAAACTAAAAGGCAACTGAATGAAATGGGAGAAGATATTTGCAGGTGACATATGAGATAAGGGGTTAGTATCCAAATTCTATAAAAAACTGATCACCCTCAATACCCAGAAACCAAATAATCCAGTGAAGAAATGGGCAAAAGACATGAAGACACACTTTAAGAAAGATGACATCCAGATCGGTCACACATGAAAAGATGCTCAATCTCACTGGTCATCACTGAAATACAAATCAAACCCACAATGAGATATCCCCTCACACCTATCAGAATGGCTAAAATTAACATCTCTGGAAACGACAGATGTTGGCAAGGATGCAGGGAAAGGGAACCCTTTTGCAATGCTGGTGCGAATGCAAAGTGGTGTAGCCATTCTGGACAATAGTATGGAGATTCGTCACCAAAACAAAAAAATAGAACTACACTAGGACCCAGCAATTGCACTACTAGGTATTTATCCAAAAGATACACTAACGCTGACTCGTAGTGGCACGTGTACTCCAATATTTCTAGCAGCATTCTCAACAATAGCTAAGTTATGCAAAGAGCCCAAATGACCACTGACAGATGAATGGATAAAGAAGATATGGTATATTCATACAATGGACTATTACTTGGCGATCAAAAAGAATGAAATCTCGCTCTTTGCAACAACGGGGATGGAACCGGACTTTCTTAAGCTAAGCAAAATATGTCAGAGAACGACACACATCCTATGATTTCTCTCATCTGTCGAATTTAATGAAACTGATGAACATAGTGCAAGGAAAGCAAAATAAGATACACACAGAGACGGAGTCAAATGATAAGAGGCTGTTAAGTAGAGGGAAGAATCTCAGGGTTCCTGGAGGGTTACTGAATAGGAGTATGGGCTAAATGGGTGATGGGCATTAGGGGTGGACCTTGGGATGAGTATTGGGTATATTTTGTACTTGATGGATCACTAAATTCTACTGCTGAAACTGTATTCCTCTATAAGGTAACTAACTTGGGCTTCAATTTTAAAAGGAAGAAATATTAAAAATAAGTAAAGAAATGTACCACCAGTCAAAAGAAAAGTATATTTAAATCGGGCTCTTGAGTGGAAAGGAAAGACTAAAAGTGTCACAGACTGAAAGGATCAGAGAAAACATCAAGAAACAATGACAAAACAACTTGTAGAATGGGACTAAATATATACCTATCAATAATCACTCTGACTATAAATGGACTAAATGCTCCAATCCAAAGACATTGGATAGGGCGTCAGAATGGACAGAACAGACAAACAAACAAGCAAAGAAAAAACAATGTCTATCTAGATGCTGCCTACAAAGCCTTATTCGGACTTAAGTCTCCTGCAGATTTGTTATTTTTTTTAAATTTCTTTAATGTTTATTTATTTTTGAGACAGAGAGAGACCGAGCATGAACGGGGGAGGGTCAGAGAGAGGGAGACACAGAATCTGAAACAGGCTCCAGGCTCTGAGCTGTCAGCACAGAGCCCGACACGGGGCTCGACCTCAGGGACTGTGAGATCATGACCTGAGCCGAAGTCGGCCCCTTAACCGACTGAGCCACCCAGGCGCCCCAAGTCTCCTGCAGATTTGAAGTGAGGGAATGAAGAAATATTTATCATGCCAATAATGTCAAAAGAAAGCCAGTAGCCATACTTATATCAGGCAAAATAAACTTTAAAACCGAGACTCTATTTTGGTACCCTTTGGGTAAATACCTAATAGTGACATTGCATGCACCCAACATTTATAGCAGAATTATCAACAGTAGCCCAACTATGGGGAAAGCCCAAGTATCCATCAACTGATGAAGGTGTAAAGAATTTGTGGTGTGTGTATGTATACGTATGTATATGCATATGGACATATGTGTATGTTCATATATACATACATACGTATATACAATGAAATATAAGTCAGCTTCAAGAAGAATGAAATCTTGCCATTTGCAACGATGTGGATGGAGCTCGAATGTATTATGCTACATGAAATATGTCAATCAGAGAAAGACACATATATGATTTCACTCATGTGGAAGTTAAGAAACAAAACACATGAAAACTAAGGAAGGAGCCAGGAAAAGAGAAGCGTGGTAACAAACCACATGAGTCTCTTAATGTTAGAGAAAAAAAAATGTGAAAGTTGATGGAGGGAGATGGGTCAGCGCTGGGCTAGATGGAGGACGAGTATTAAGGAGAGCACTTGTTGTGATGAGCACTGGGTGTTGTATGTAAAGGATGAATCACCGAATTCTACTCCTAAACCCGAGAATGCACTGTATGTCAACTAAGACTTAAATTAAAATACATACATACATACAGCTATAACAAGAGATGGAGACAGACACGATCTCATACTAAAGGGGACAGCCAAACAAGAAGATCCAATGATTGTAAATTTTGATGCACCCAACATGCGATCACCAAGTATACAAAACATTTAGCAACAACCGTAAAGGAACTCATTTATAATAATAGGATGATAGTAGAGGACTTTAACACATCACTCACATCAATGGACAGAACCTATAAACAGAAAGTCAACAAGGAAACAATGGCTTTGAATGACACACTGGACCAGAAGGGTTTAACAGCTATATTCAGAACACTCCATAGTAAAATGGCAGAGTACACATTCTTATCAAACATACCTGTGGCGTTCTCCAGAATTGATCACATTCTAGGTCACAAATAAGGCCTCAAGAGGTACCCAACGACAGAGCTCAGACCAAGCATGTTTTCTAACCACAAAGCTAGGAAACTTGAAGTCAACCACAAAAAGAGGGCGGGGGGGGGGAGCCACAAATAAAGGGAGGTTAAGTAACATGCTACTAAATGAATGGGTCAAACAGGAAATCAATGAGAAAATACACTGAAACAAATGAAAATGAAAATACACTGGTAAAACCCTTTGGAATGCGGCAAAAGCAGTCTATGATGGAAGTATATAGCAATACAAGCCTACCTTAAAGAGCAAGAAAAATCTCAAACAATCCTAACTTACACCTAAGGGAATGAGTAAAAGAGCAGCAGAAGGAAGGAAATAATAGAGTTTAGGGCAGAAATAAGGAAAATAGAAACCAAAAAGACACTAGACCAAATCAATGAAACCAGGGGCTGGATCATTGAAAGCAGTAATCAATTTGAAAACCTCCTAGGCAGACTCTTCACAAAGAAGACAGAAAGGACTCAAATAAATGAAATCACAAATAAGAAAGGAGAAATGACAGTCAACACCACAAAAATACAATTAGAAGATAATATTGTGAACAACTACATGCAACAAATTGGACACTCTGAGAAAAATGGACAAATTCCTAGAAACACACACACTACCAAAACTGAAACAGGAAGATACCTAAAATCTGAAAACAGAAAGATACCCCATCAGTAATTTAAAAAATCTCCTCCCAACACAAGGGGTCATGGCCAGATGGCTTCATTGATGAATTCTACCATCCATTCAAGGAAGAGGTAATATGTATTCTCCTCAAATTATTACAAAAAATGAAAAAAAGAAGGAAAACTTACAAATTCATCGTATGAGGCCATCATTACCCTGATACCAAAACGAGATGAAGCCTCCACTAAAACCGAAAACTGCAGCGGCGCCTGTGTGGGTCGGTCGGTTTACTGTCCAACTCTTAATTTTGGATGAGGACATTATCTTGCGGTACGTGGGTTTGAGTCCCACGTTGGGCCCTGCCATGACAGTGTGGGGCGTGGCCAGGATTCTCTCTCTCCCTGTCTCTCTGCCCCTCCCTCACTTTTATGTACACTATCTAAGGAAAGAAATAAGCATTTAAAAAGATGTTTAAAAAATTTTAAATAAAACTGCAGAGCAATAGCCTGATGACTATGTATGCCGAAATTCTCATTAAAATACCTTCAAATCAAAGTCCACAATACATTGATAGAATCATTTCCCATAATCAAGTGGGATATATTCCTGGGCTGCAAGCGTGGTTCCACATTCACATATCAATCAACATGATGCACCACAGTAATGGAAGAAAGGATAAGAACAATAGGATGCTTTCAACAGAGGTAGGAAAACTATTTGATAAAATGTCACATCCATTCATGATAAAAACCCTCAGCAAAGTACATTGGGACTCAACCTACCTGCACATAATAAAGGTCGTCTATGAAAAACCCAGAGCTCATCTCATCCTCAATGGGTAAAAATTGAGAGTTTTTCTTCCAAAGTCAGGGACAAGCTAGGAATGACCCCTCTCACCACTGTTATCCCACATAGTACGGGAAACCCTAACCACAGCACTCAGACAACAAAAAGAAATAAGAGGCATCCAAATCGGCAAGGAAGAAGTAGCACTTTCGCTGTTTGGAACTGACATGATAGGTTCTATTAAAAACTGAAAGGCTCCCTTAAAAATTGCTAGAATCGATATATATCAATTCGACAGGTCACAATCTACAGAAATCAAGGAACATAGATGTATTGAATTTCTAACACAAATCATGAATTAACACAGAGAGAAAGTAAGGGATCAATCCCATGGACAGGCTCACAAATACCACAAGAAACCAGGAATAAACCTAACCAAAGAGGTGAAAGACCTGTACTCTAAACGCTATGAAACACTGATGAAATAAATGGAAGAGGACACAAAGAAATGGACATACATTTCATGTTCATGGATGGGAAGCACAAAATACTGTTAAAATGTCTACACTCCTCAAAGCAATCTACACATATAATGAAATGAAGTGTGATAGGGATATCACACTCACAAAAGCATTTGTCACAGAACAAGAACAAATAATCTCAAAATGTGTATGGAATGACAAAAGTCCCCAAACAGCCAACACAAACTTGTAGAAGAAATGCAAAGCTGGAGACATCACAATTCCAGACTTTAGGTTATATTACAAAGCTATACTGATCAGAACAGTATGATCAGTATGTCCGTACTGAACAGTACTGACAAAACAACAACAAAACATAACAACAACAACAAACTCATACGCATAGATCAATAGCATGGACACCCAGAAATAAACTCACACCTCTATGGTCAATTCATTCTCAACAAAGCAGGAAAGAACATCCAGTGGAAAAAAAGATAGTCTTGGGACACATGGGTGGCCCAGTCAAGAAAGCGTGTGATGGTGGGTTCAGCTCAGGTCATGATCTCAGGGCAGTGCAGAGCATGCGTGGGATTCTCTCTCTCCATATCTCTCTGCCCCTCTTCTGCTTGCTTGCTTGCTCTCACTCTCTCTCTCTGTCTCTCTCTCTCTCAAAAATAAATACATAAATTAAAAAAAAGGCTCCTCAACCTATGGTTTTGGAAAAACTGGACAGCAATCTGCAAAACAAAACAAAAACAACGGACCACTGTCTTACAACATACACAAAAATAAATCCAACATGGACAAAGACCTATATGTGAAACCTGAAACCATAAAAATCCCAGAGGATAACACGGGTAGTATCTTACTTGACATTGCCTGTGCAAACGTCTTTGTAGATATATCTCTAGAGGTAAGGGAAACGCAAGCAAAAATAATGAGACTTTATAAAAATTAAAACCTTCCGCCACCAAGGAAATAATCAACAAAACGAAAACATCAACAGAATGATATATGCAAACGACATCGGATACAGGGTTAGTGTCCAAAATATATACAGCACCCAAAAAATGAGAAATCTGATTAAAAATGGGCAGAAGACACGAGTGGACATTTCCCGAAGGAAGACATATACATGGCCAAGAGACACATGAAAAAATGCTCAACAATACTGATCTTCAGGGAAATACAATTCGAAAGTACAATGAGAGAACACATCACATCTGTCACAATGACTAAAATCAATGAAGGATGACACATCAGGTGTTGCCAAGGATGTGGGGAAAGAATAACCCTCTTGCACTGTGGGTAGGAATGCAAAGTGGTGCAGCCACTCTGGAAAACCACATGGAGATGTCAAAAACAAAACAAAACTGGAAATAGAAGTACCTTACAATCCAGCAACTTCACTACAAGGTATTTCCACAAAGAATACAAAATCTTCAAAGGGATACCTGCACCGTGATGTTTACAGCAGCATTTTCTACAAAAGCCAAATGACAGAAACTATCCAAGCACCCATCAACTGATGAATAAATTGAGATGTGGTCTATGGAATGTAATATGATTTAGCCGTAAAAACGTGAAATCTTGCCATTTGCCACGAGGTGGATGGAGAGAGAGAATGTTATGCTGGGTGAAATAAGCCTGTCGGAGAAAGACAAATACCCAATGATTTCACTAACACATGGCAAGAAAACAAAACAAAGGGGCGGGGGGAGGAGACAAACGGACTCTTAACTAGGAAACAAACTGAGGAGTTCCACAGCGAGGTGAGGGAATGGGTGAAACAGCTGATGGGGATTAAGAAGTGCACCTGGGATGAGCACCGGGTGACGTGTGGAAGTGTTGCTCTATATTGGACACCTGAAACTAATATTACACTGTGTCTTCACTCAGTGGAATTTAAATTCAAAGATAACATAAGGTTACTGAGACTTCCCTACCGGGTTTTCGGTAGTGTTCAATCACTTCACTAGGTTGGAAAAATAACCATGAAATTTTTTAAAAAGCATGTATGATGTGTGGGACAGTTTGTGCCCTTACCTTGGTCTCTGGGTCCAGCAGAACTCGGAACATGGGTCCCAGCTCCTTCTTCTAGAAGGTCGTGAGACGAGCATTTCATGGATCCACGTCCTAATTGAATGCAGCTCCCGTGCTTCTGAATTTCTGTTAGGGTTCCTTCCCGGAAACAAGCCTGGATCTGGAACAAACCATCGGCTGCATCTATGAGGTGATGTCGTGGGACCCCGCAATCCACAAGTGTTTTAGTAAAATACGTCTTGATCAAACACTGTCCGGGAAGGGGTGGAATGACACACGGGAACAGCCCAGAAAATGCAAAGGCCTGTGCAGCTCAGCGACCAGCTTGACCAGGGAAGCCACCCGGCGCCCCCTCCTCAGCACTCAGTACAACAAGGCAGCTTCTCTCTGGCGACTCAGGAGATGCCAAGTTGCTGCTAAGCTCCCAAGGTCTCCCCTGGGGCGGGTGGCAGAACCTGCTGGAAATGCAGCTCTGCTCTCTGTACTCAGGCACCAGCAGAGGCCTGAGTCCTCTGAGAGCAAGCAAAGCCCTTCCTGCTCTGAGGTGCCCTGGGTCAGAAAAGCAGATGGTGCGCCCTCTGCTGGCTATCACTGCCCAGCAGAGGAACCCGCCCCTCGGGGGTCTGTGGTGCTTGAGCTCTCTCTGCTGGCCACCATGGGAATTCCTTCAATGTTGAAGGCCCTGGTTGCTCAGCTGAGAGACCGAAGGTGCTCTGGGCAACTAAGCCTGTTCTCCTCGTTGGGAAGGTTTTAGTGACAGGGTCTGGGACACAAAATCTTTTCCTTCTCTTTCTTGTGAGTGAAGAATGAAACCGAATTTATTAACGTAACGACATCATTGGTAATGTTTTAAGCAATATTCACAGAAAAATAGACCACCGATTTACACATGCTGAACAAGACGTAATTTTGTTTACCACCAAAATACTTAGGTTAGATAAAGAATGGACACCTTTGAGAGAGAGAGATACCGGTGTCCAGCTATGGAGTGAATGAGTCCTAGGGATACAAGGGACAGCCAATGGAATGGAGTCAATCCTGTAACAATATTGTTGCATGCTTTCACAGGATAGCTACACATGTGGTTGAGTACAACATAATGTAGAGACATATGGAATGACTACAATGTATGCCTAAAACTAACACAACAAATGTGTGAACAATATTTCAATTAAAAATAGACATCCTTTACACTATCTTTAATTTCTTCTTCTTTGCCACTAAACTATCTTTCCTGGGGCGCTTGGGTGGCTTCGTCGGTTAAGCGTCCGACTTTGAGTCAAGTCAGGATTTGGCAGTCCATGAGTTTGAGCCCCACATCAGGCTCTGTCCTGAGAGCTCAGAGCCTCGAACCTGCCTCATATTCGGTGTCTCCCACTCTATCCCCCTCCCCAGCTCGGGTTCTCTCAAAAAAAGAAACATTAAAAATGAAAAATCATTGCTCATTGAGAATCTGCGAATTTCCATTCATACCAGATTCTCTAACATCACCTTCCTGGTGTTGAAAGCTTATCTGAAAAGTCACGAATAATATCTTTGATGACACATATGTGACAACGTCAGAATGCAACTTACAGGGAGCTACACATCAGTTGTGAATTTACAGTGTGTATCCTTGGCTAATATGTACACTGAAATGTGCTTTAGGGATACGGATGGATGAAATAATGTCCATCCGTCATATAGGTCAATTTCCTATAGGACTATTATGCCTTCAATTACTAATTGCCATCTCTTCAGAATTAAAAGAAAGCTGGGTCAAGAAAATGTTTTTGAATTTCATGTAAGAGAAGACTAAGGTGTTTGAAAGGGTCCACCTACCTTCTGGATTCCTCAGATTGGTTGTGGAGAGGAGGATAGCAACCTATGATTTGGATGCACACCGCTAGTCCCAGAGGGAGGATGTGTACCTTATTGTCAAATATATATATATATATATATATATATATATATATTTTTTTTTTTTAACCAATATTACTAGTCCACCTCTGCCAGGTCCAGACTGCAGGACCTGGGGGCAACACAATGCCTGATGCCTGGGTTCAGAACTTGAGGAAGGCCAGCTGATGGGGGAGGGGGGAAATCCAACAGAGCCTGGGGCAGTGAGGGAGATGGCCCTGGGACACCTCCCCACAGAGCAGGCTATGGAGTTTACCTGCCAAAGAGCAGCACACTCTCCCTCAAGACATCCCTCTCCATGACAGAACGTGAGGCTGAACCTCACAATTCCAGAAGAAATGAGGGCTACCCATCTTTTCAACTCCAATGGCCTCTGCAGAACTTGGACCCAGGGATGTTGGAGTCTTGGGGCCATGGAACTCTGATCCCCTGATACAAGCCCCTTTTGCCCCAGCACTCAGAGCCACTTCCTACATCCCCTCTCCCCTGGCCCATCTAACCATGTCCACATACCGGACCAGGTCTCTACTTTCCTTCTTGTACTTCCTCTTTGTCTCTGTTTCTCTCTAACCACATCTCTCTCTATATTTCTTCCTTTCACTCTCTAGGGAGTGGTGTATTATACGGTGCTAAACTTTGTTCTTATACATGGGAATATCCAATTTTCCCAGTACCAGTTATTCAAAAGACTACTCTTCTCCACTGTGTATTATTGACTCCCTTGTGGAATACTAGGTGACTGTGATGCATGGGTTTAGTTTGGGCTCTCAATTTCTGTTCCATTGTCTTGTGTGTGTGCTTATGCCAGTGACATAATTGATTTCTTTGTGTTAGAATGACGCTTGAAATCAAGAAGGGGGATGCCTCCTGTTTTGTTCTTTCTTGCGTTGGCTACATGGGGTCTTTTTGTGGTTCCAAATAAATTTTAGGATATGATTTTCTAATTGCATAAATATTGCATCGGAGTCTTGATAGAGATTGCACTGAATCTCTAGATGGCTTTGGGTAATATGGACATTGTATCTGTATTAATTCCTCCGAAAGTTGGACATGGGATGGCTTTTCACTGACTTGTGTGTTCTCCCCTTTCTTTCACCCAAATTGAATTTCTTCCATTCCTGCACACAGGTTTTATAGTTTTCTGTAGAGAGATTTTCATTTCCTTGGCTAAATGTATTGCTATAATTTTTATTGTTTTTGATGCTATTGTAAATGGGATTGTTTTCTTTACTTCTTCTTAGATAATTGGGTTAGTGTATAGGAATGATACAGAATTTGAAATGGTGACTTTCTAGTTTAAAACTTCACTGTATTTCTTGGTTAGATATTAACAGGTTCTTTTACATTAAACTTTTTATTTTAGCCCTTTATCTAGTTTAAAAAAAAAAAAAACATGTTAGGGGCGCCTGGGTGGCGCAGTTGGTTAAGTGTCCGACTTCAGCCAGGTCACGATCTCGCGGTCCGTGAGTTCGAGCCCCGCGTCGGGCTCTGGGCTGATGGCTCAGAGCCTGGAGCCTGGTCCGATTCTGTGTCTCCCTCTCTCTCTGCCCCTCCCCCGTTCATGCTCTGTCTCTCTCTGTCCCAAAAATAAATAAAAAACGTTGAAAAAAATAATTAAAAAAAACTATGTTATTTGGGAATATTGACACACTACGTTATATT
Source organism: Felis chaus (assembly GCA_019924945.1). Lineage (NCBI taxonomy): Eukaryota > Metazoa > Chordata > Mammalia > Carnivora > Felidae > Felis > Felis chaus. The sequence continues at coordinate 28,461 of JAGKTF010000045.1, read as the reverse complement.
AGTTTCAGATGAAAACATAGTCATTGCACAAATGTATACATTCTGGTACGCTAACACAGGTGTAGCTATCATCTGTCACCATGAATCCCTATTCCAATACCATTCTCTATGTCCCCTATGCTATATCTTCTATCTGTGATTCATTCATTGCATAACCAGAAGCCTGCATCACCCAATCCCCTTCACGTATCTAGGGCATCCTTGTCTTGTGCCATGATCTTAGTGGAAAATCTTTCACAATTTCACCGCTGAGTATGACATTAGCTGTGGGCTTCACATACGTGGCCTTTGTTATGTTGAGATTTGACCCTTCTGCACAGAATTTTAGAGATTTTTACCACAAATGGACACCAAATTTTCTCAGAACGCTTTTTCTGTGTCTATTGACATCATCACATGAGTTTTCTTCTTCCTTTTTAACATGTATTTATTTAGTTTAGTTTAAATGTATTTATGTATTTCTTTAGTATTCATTTTTTCAAGTTTTTATTTAAATTCCAGTTGGTTAACATACAGTGTAATGTGAGCTTCAGGTAAAGAATGTAGTCATCATTCACTTACATACAACACCCAGGGATCCTCACTACTCGTGCCCTCCATACCCCATCACCCATTTTAACCATCCCCCTACGCCACCTCCCTGGCGACGTCCCTGGACTGAATCCTAACCCTAGCTAAGGCTCTCTCCCCATGGGGACCCAATTCCAACGTCTGACAACACCACGCGCGTGGGGTCCAGAAGCGTTGCAGGCTGACTCGGCATGGAACATGGAAGCACACCATGATGTTTCACAGTCCTGGCTTCAGCTGCCCGAGAGGATTGCGGAGTACTCCTCGACCAGGGGCCGAACGAAGTTTGTGGCCTTGGCAGCCAAAGATGGATCCTGACTGGCATGGTCCCATGTGCCCTCAACTCAGCCTTTCAGGGAGACCACTGCCCTGCTGTGGGTTCGGCACCTTGTGACTCCTGGGACCTAACCCTAACCCTAACCCTACCCCGTACCGGGACCCTCCACCAAAACCTAAGCCTGCCTCGATCCCTAATCCTGCATTTGAGCCTCCTTCTGGCATGGGCCCTCACTTCATCCCTCGAGGGAGATCACGAGACCGGAGTCGCTTCGGCCCTGGCGACGTCCCTGGACCGAACCCTAACCCTAGCTAAGGCTCTCCCCTCATGGGGACCCAATTCCAACTTCTGACAGCATCACGCGCCTGGAGTCCATAAGCTGTGTAGGCTGACTCGGCAAGGAACCTGGAAGCTCACCATGTCGTTTGCCAGGCCCGGCTGCAGCTCCCGAGAGGATTCCGGAGGCCTCCTCGACCACGGGAGGGACAACATGTGTGGCCCTGGCAGCCAAAGAGGGATCCTGACCGGCACCGTCCCTTGTGCCCTCAACTCAGCCCTTCGGGGAGACCACTGCCCTGCTGTGGGTTCGGCGCCTGGAACCTCCTGGGACCTAACCCTAACCCTAACCCTACCCCGAACCGGGACCCTCCCCCGAAACCTAAGCCTGCCTCGATCCCTAATCCTGCATTTGAGCCGCCTTCTGGCATGGGCCCTCACTTCAGCCCTCGAGGGAGATCACAAGACTGGAGTCACTTTGGCCCTGGCGACGTCCCTGGTTCAAACCCTAACCCTAGCTAAGCCTCTCTCCACATGAGGACCCAATTCCAACGTCTGAAACACCACGCAACTGGGTTCCAGGAGCAGTGCAGGCTGATTCAGCATGAAACCTGGAAGCTCACCATGTCGTTTCCCAGGCCCGCGGCAGCTGCCTTAGAGGATTCCGGAGGCCTCCTCGACCAGGGGCAAATCGACGCATGTGGCTTTGGCAGCCAAAGAGGGACCCTGACTGACACCGTCCCTTGTGCCCTCAACTCAGCCCTTTGGGGAGACCACTGCCCTGCTGTGGGTTCGGCGCCTGGAGCCTCCTGGGACCTAACCCTAACCCTACCCCTATCCCAATCCGGGAACCTCCACCGAAACCTAAGCCTGACCCGAACCCTAACCCTGCAATTGAGCCGCCTTCTGGCATGGGCCCTCACTTCACCCCTCGAGAGAGATCACCTGACGGGAGTCGCTACTGCCCTGGCGACGTCCCTGGACCGAACCCTAACCCTAGCTAAGGCTCTCCCCCCATGGGGACCCAATTCCAACGTCTGAAAATACCACGCGCCTGGGGTCCAGAAGTGGTGGAGGCTGACTCGGCATGGAAACTGGAAGCTCACCATGTCGTTTCCCACGCCCAGCTGCACCTGCCCGAGAGGATTCCGGAGGTCTCCTCGACCAGGGGCCGATCAAAGTTTGTGGCCGTGGCAGCCAAAGACGGATCCTGACCGGCACCGTCCCTTGTGCCCTCAACTCAGCCCTTCAGGGAGACCACTGCCCTGGTGTGTGTTCGGTGCCGGGAGCCTCATCGGACCTAACCCTAACACTAACCGTACCACGAACCGGGACCCTCCACCAAAAGTTAAGCCTGCCTCGATCCCTAACCCTGCAATTGAGCATCCTCCTCGCCCGGGGCTGTCACTTACCATGGCTCATCATGGCTGATCCTCTCCGGGCCTCCTCACCAGGGGCTGCTCGCCTCGGGCTTCCTCGTCCGGGGCTGTCACTTACCATGGCTCATCATGCCTGAAGCCTCTCCCTGTCCCTGAATGCAGCCTCCAGACCATGGGGTCTCAGCTAGGAAACTTCCGGGAAAGGTTCGAGTAGTGGGAGACACAGAATCCCAAGCAGACACTCCAGCGGCTGTGCAGTGAGCACAAAATCCCAAGCGAGACATATGCCTGAATCCTAAAAGCCAACAAATCTTGTGGTCTCAGGTCTGAAAGTCCCGGGTTAGGACCGAGGAATGCCAGACACAGAATCCCAAACACCTGCTATGAGCTGCGGCCTCCAGGCCCTGAGTCAATTACCATGGCTCACCATGGCTGAAGCCGCTCCCTGTACCTTCGAGAAAGGGGTCACAGAATACCAAACAGCCTCCAGAACCTGGGGTCTCAGCTTAGAATCTCCCGGAAATGGTCCCAGAAATCAGAGAGACACAGAAACCCAAGCAGCCCATCCAGGGATGTGCAGCGAGCACAAAATCCCAAGGGAGACATAAGCTAGACACAAAAAACCCTGTGGTCTCAGATCAGAAATTCCCGAGATAGGTCAGATGAATGCCAGACACACAATCCCAAGAAGCTACTGTGAGACCCGGCTTCGAGACCGGGAGTCAATTACCATGCCTTTCCACGGCTGAGGCCGCTCCCTGTACCTGAGAGAATGGGGTCAAACAATCACAAACACCGGCAGACCCTGGGGTCCCTGCTCAGAAACTCCCGGGCAAGTTCCGAGGGATTGGAATGGGTAGTGCCCCTGCTCGCCCCGGGCCCCCAGGCACGCCCCGGGACTCCTCACCCCAGGGATGCTCGCCAGGGGCTCATCGCCCGGGGCTGCTCGCCCCGGGCCTCCTCGCACGGGCCTGCTACCCTGGGCCACCTCCCCCGGGGCTGCTCGCCCTGGGGCCTCTTCGCCCGGGGCTGCTCGTCCCAGGGCCCCCTCGCCCGGGGCTGCTCACCCCGGGCCTCCTGGCCCGGGGCTGTCTCTTACATTGGCTTATCATGCCTGAAGCCTTTCCCTGTACTTGAGAGAAACGGGTCAGAGTATCCCACACAGGCTCCAGACCATGGGGTATGAGCTGAGAAACATACGTGGAAGGTTAGAGAAGTGGGAGACACAGAATCCCAAAATGCCCCTCCAGCGGCTATGCAGCGAGCACAAAATCCCAAAGAGACATATGCCTGAATCCTAAAAAGCCAACAAACCCTTCCTCTCAGCTCAGAAACTCACGGGATAGGACCGAGGGATGGGGACACAGAATACCAAACACCTGCTACGAGGCCCGGCCTCCAGGCCCTGAGTCATTACCATGGCTCACCATGGCTAGAGCCGCTGCCTTTACCTGAGAGAAAAGGGTCACAGAACTCGAAACAGCCTCGAGACCCTGGGGTCTAATCTCAGAATCTCCCCGGAAAGGTCCGAGGGATTGGAGACAAAGAATGGGAAGTGCCCCGCTCGCCCCGGGCCTCCTCCCCCAGGGCTGCTCGCCCCGGGGCTCCTCACCCGGGGCTGCTTGGCCCGGGCCTCCTCGCCCGGGGCTGTCTCTTACCATGGCTCATCATGTCTGAAGCTTCTCCCTATACCTGAGAGAAACGGGTCAGGGTATCCCACACAGCCTCCAGACCATGGGGTCTCAGCTGAGACACTTACACGGAAGGTTGGAGAAGTGGGAGACACAGAGTCCCAAGCAGCCCCTCCAGCGGCTATGGAGCAAGCACAAAATTCCAAGGAGACATATGCCTGAATCCTAAAGAGCCAACAAAACCTTGCTCTCAATTCAGAAATTCCCGGGATAAAACCGAGGTATGGGAGACACAGAATCCCAAACACCTGCTACGAGCCCCGGCCTCCAGGCCCTGAGTCATTACATTGGCTCACCATGGCTGAAGCCACTCCCTGTACCTGAGAGAAATGGGTCAGAGTATCCCACACAGCCTCCACACCATGGGGTCTCAGCTGAGAAACTTACGGGGAAGGTTGGAGAAGTGGGAGACACAGAATCCCAAGCAGCCCCTTCAGAAGCTATGCAGCGAGCACAAAATCCCAAGGAAACATATGCCTGAATCCTAAAAAGCCAACAAACCCTTCCTCTCACCTCAGAAACTCCCGGGTTAGGACCGAGGGATGTGAGACCCAGAATCCCAAACACCTGCTACGACCCCCGGCCTCCAGGGCCTGAGTCATTACCATGACTCAAGACAGCTGAAGCCGGTCCCTTTAACTGAGAGAAAGGGGTCAGAGAACACGAAAGAGCCTGCAGACACTGGGGTCTCAGGTGAGAAACTCCCCGGAAAGGTCCGATGGATTGGGGACAGAGAATGGGAAGTGCTTCGCTTGCCCCGGGCCTCCTCGCCCAGGGCTGCTCGCCTGGGGCCTCTTTGCCCTGGGGCTGCTCGCCAGGGGCCTCCTCCTCCGGGGCTGCATGCCAGGGGCCTGCTCGCCTGGGGCGTCCTCGCCCTGTGCTGCTCGCATGGGGCCTCCTTGACCGGGGCTGCTCGCCCGGGGCCTCCAGGCCCGGGGCTGTTCACCCGGGGCCTCCTCGCCCGGGGCTGCTCTCCCCAGGCCTCCTCGCCCGGGGCTACTCTCCCCGGGCCTCCTCGCCCGGGGCTGCTGGCACCGGGCCTCCTCGCCCGGGGCTGTCTCTTACCATGGCTCATCATGCCTGAAGCCTCTCCCGCTACCTGAGAGAAACGGGTCAGAGTATCCCTCACAACCTACAGACCATGGGGTCTCAGCTGTGAAACGTACGGGGAAGGTTGCAGAGGTGGGAGACACAGAATTCCAAGCAGCCCCTCCAGGGGCTATGCAGCAAGCAAAAAATCCCAAGGAAATATATGCCTGAATCCTAAAAAGGCAACAAACCTTCCTCTCAGCTCAGAAACTCCCAAGTTTGGACCGAGGGATGTGAGACCAAGAATCGCAAACACCTGCTATGACCCCCGGTCTCTAGATTCTGAGTCATTACCGTGGCTCACCATGGTTGAAGCCCCTCCCTGTACCTAGACAAAGGGGTCACAGAACCCGAAACAGCCTCCAGACACGAGGGTCTCAGCTGAGAAACTCCCTGGAAAGGTCTGATGGTTTGGAGACACAGAATGGGAAGTGCCCCGCTGGCCCGGGCCTCCAATCCCTGGGCTGCTCGTCCGGGGCCTCCTCGAACGGGGCTGCTAGCCAGGGTCCTCCTCTCCCGGGGCTTCCAGGGCGGTGACTGCTCAACCGGGGCCTCCTCGCCCGGGGCTGATTGCCCCGTGCCTCCTCGCCTGGGGCTGCTCGCCCGGGGCCTCCTCGCCCGGGGCTGTCTCTTACCATGGCTCAACATGCCTGAAGCCTCTCCCTCTACCTGACAGAAACGGGTCAGAGTATCCCACACAGCCTCCAGACAATGGGGTGTCATCTGTGAAACCTACGGGGAAGGTGGGAGATGTGGGAGACACAGAATTCCAAGCAGCCCCTCCAGGGGCTATGAAGCAAGCACAAAATCCCAAGGAAATATATGCCTGAATCCTAAAAAGTCAACAAACCCTTCCTCTCACCTCAGAAACTCCCGGGTTAGGACCGAGGGATGCGAGACTCAGAATCACAAATACCTGCTACGACCCCTGGCCTCTAGGTTCTGAGTCATTACCATGACTCACCATGGTTGAAGCCCCTCCCTGTACCTAGAGAAAGGGGTCACAGAACCCGAAACAGCCTCCAGACACTAGGGTCTCAGTTGAGAAACTCCCTGGAAAGGTCCGATGGTTTGGAGACACAGAATGGGAAGTGCCCCGCTGGCCCGGGCCTCCAATCCTTGGGCTGCTAGCCCGGGTCCTCCTCACCCGAGGCTGATTGCCCGGGGCCTCCAGGCCCAGGGCAGCTCAACCGGGACCTCCTCGCCCGGGGCCTGCTCTCCCGGGACCTGCTCGCCCGGGGCCTCCTCGCCCGGGGCTGCTCGCCCGGGGCCTCCTCGATCGAGGATGCTCGCCTGTGTCCTCCTCGCACGGGGCTTCCAGGGCCGTGATGCTCACCCGGGGCCTCCTCACCTGGGGATGCTAGCCGGGGCTGCTAGGCCGGGCTCCTCGCCCGGGGCCTCCTCGCCCGGGGCTGCTCGCCCGGGGCCTCCAGGCCTGGGGCTGCTCGCCCGGGGCCTCCTCGACCGGGGCTGCTCGCCCGGGTCCTCCTCGCCCGGGGCTGCTAGCCAGAGGCCTCAAGATGCGGGGCTGCTCCCCCGGGGCCTCCTCTCCTGGGGCTGCTCGCCCAGGGCCTCCAGGCCCGGGGCTGATCCCTCGGGGCCTCCAGGCCCGGGGCTGCTCGCCCGGGGCCTCCTCGCCTGGGGCTGCTCGCCAGAGGCCTCAAGATGCGGGGCTGCTAGCCCGGGGCCTCCAGTCCCGTTGCTGCTCGCCCCAGGCATCCAGGCCCAGGGATGCTAGCCCGGAGCCTCCTCGCCCGGGGCTGCTCGCCCGGGGCCTCCTCGCCCGGGGCTGCTCGCCCGGGGCCTCCAGGCCTGGGGCTGCTCGCCCGGGGCCTCCTCGCCCGGGGCTGCTCGCCCGGGTCCTCCGCCCCGGGCCTCCAGGCCCGGGGCTGCTCGCCCGGGACCTCCTCCCCCGGGGCTGCTAGCCAGAGGCCTCAAGATGCGGGGCTGCTAGTGCGGGGCCTCCAGTCCCGTGGCTGCTCGCCCCGGGCCTCCAGGCCCAGGGCTGCTCGCCCGGAGCCTCCTCGCCCGGGGCTGTTCGCCCCGGGCCTCCTCGCCCGGGGCTGCTCGCCAGAGGCCTCCAGATGCGGGGCTGCTAACCCGGCGCCCCAGGCCTGGGGCTGCTCGCCCGGGGCCTCCTCGACTGGGGCAGCTCACCTGGGGCCTCCTGGCCGGAGACTGATCGCCCGGGGCCTCCAGGCCCGGGGCTGCTCGCCTGAGGCCTCCTTGCCTGGGGATGCTCGCCCGGGGCCTCCTTGCCCGAGGCTGATCGCCCGGGGCCTCCTCGCACGGGGCTGTCTCTTACCATGGCTCACATGTCTGAAGCCTCTCCCTCTACCTAAGAGAAACGGATCAGAGTATCCCACACAGCCTCCAGACCATGGGGTCTCAGCTATGAAACGTACGGGGAAGGTTGCATAAGTGGGAGAAACAGAATTCCACGCAGCCCCTCCAGGGGCTATGCAGCGAGCACAAGTCCCAAGGAATTATATGCCTGAATCCTAAAAAGCCAACAAACCCTTCCTCTCAGCTCAGAAACTCCCGGGATAGGACCGAGGGATGCGAGACCCAGAATCACAAACACCTGCTACAACCCCGGGCCTCTAGGTTCTGAGTCATTCCCATGGCTCACCATGGTTGAAGCCCCTCCCTGTACCTAGAGAAAGGAGTCACAGAACCGGAAACAGCCTCCAGACACTAGGGTCTCAGCTGAGAAACTACCTGGAAAGGTCCGAAGGTTTGGAGACACAGAATGGGAAGTGCCCCGCTCGCCCGGGGCCTCCTCGCCCAGGGCTGCTCACCAGGGGCCTCCTCGACCGGGGCTGCTCACCCGGGGCCTCCTCGCCGGAGGCTGCTCGCCCGGGGCCTCCAGGCCCGGGGCTGCTTGCCCAAGGCCTCCTCGCCTGGGGATGCTCGCCCGGGGCCTCCTCGCCCGAGGCTGATTGCCCGGGGCCTCCAGGCCCGGGGCCGCTTGCCCGGGGCCTCTTCGCACGGGGCTGCTCGCCAGAGGCCTCCTCTCCCGGGGCTGCTTGCCAGAGGCCTCCAAATGCCGGGCTGCTAACCCGGGGCCTCCAGGCCTGGGGCTGCAGGCCCGGGGCCTCCTCCCCCAGGGCTGCTCGCCCGGGGCCTCCTCGACCGGGGCAGCTCACCTGGGGCCTCCTGGCCGGAGACAATCGCCCGGGTTCTCCAGGCCCGGGGCTGCTTGCCTGAGGCCTCCTCGCCTGGGGATGCTCGCCCGGGGCCTCCTCGCCCGAGGCTGATCGCCCGGGGCCTCTTCGCACGGGGCTGTCTCTTAGCATGGCTCATCATGCCTGAAGCCTCTCCCTCTACCTGAGAGAAACGGGTCAGAGTATCCCACACAGCCTCCAGACCATGGGGTCTCAGCTGTGAAACGTACGGGGAAGGTTGCAGAAGTGGGAGACACAGAATTCCAAGCAGCCCCTCCAGGGGCTATGCAGCGAGCACAAAGTCCCAAGGAATTATATGCCTGAATCCTAAAAAGCCAACGAACCCTTCCTCCCAGCTCAGAAAGTCCCGGGTTAGGACCAATCGATGCGAGACCCAGAATCAGAAACACCTGCCACGACCCCCGGCCTCTAGGTTCTGAGTCATTCCCATGGCTCACCATGGTTGAAGCCCCTCCCTGTACCTAGACAAAGGGGTCACAGAACCGGAAACAGCCTCCAGACACTAGGGTCTCAGCTGAGAAACTCCCTGGAAAGGTCCGATGGTTTGGAGACACAGAATGGGAAGTGCCCCGCTGGCCCGGGCCTCCAATCCCTGGGCTGCTCGTCCGGGGCCTCCTCGACCGGGGCTGCTCGCCCGGGTCCTCCTAGGCCGGGGCTTCCAGGGCGTTGACTGCTCAACCGGGGCCTCCTCGCCCGGGGCTGATTGCCCGGTGCCTCCTGGCCTGGGGATGTTCGCCCGGGGCCTCCAGGCCCGGGGCTGCTCGCCCGGGGCCTCCTCGCCTGGGGCTGCTCGCCCGGGGCCTCTAGGCCCGGGGCTGCCGCCCGGGGCCTCCTGGCCCGGGGCTGCTCGCCCGGGGCCTCCTTGCCCGGGGGTGTTCGTCAGAGGCCTCCAGATTTGGGGCTGCTAGCCCGGGGCCTCCAGGCCTGGGGCTGCTCCCCCGGGGCCTCCAGCCCGGGGCTGCTCGGCAGAGGCCTCCAGATGCGGGGCTGCTAGCCCGGGGCCTCCAGGTCCGGGGCTGCTCGCCCCAGGCCTCCTCGCCCGGTGCTGCTCGCCTGGGGCCTCCTCACCCGAGGCTGATCGCCTGGGGCCTCCAGGCCCTGGGCAGCTCGAACGGGGCCTCCTCGCCCGTGGCCTGCTCTCCCGGGACCTGCTCTCCCGGGACCTGCTCGCCCGGGGCCTCCTCGCCCGGGGCTGCGCGCCCGGGGCCTCCTCGCCCAGGGCTGCTCGCCCCGGCCTCCAGGCCCGGGGCTGCTCGCCCGGAGCCTCCTCGCCCGGGGCTGCTCGCCTGGGTCCTCCTCGCCCGGGGCTTCCAGGGCCGTGACTGCTCACCCGGGGCCTCCTCGCCTGGGGCTGCTCGACCGGGGCCTCTAGGCCCGGGGCTGCTCGCCCGGTGCCGCTCCCCCAGAGCCTCCTCGCCCGGGGCTGCGCGCCCGGGGCCTACAGGCCTGGGGCTGCTTCCTCCCGGGCCTCCTCGCACAGGGCTGTCTCTTACCATGGCTCATCATGCATGAAGCCTGTGCCTGTACCTGAGAGAAACAAGTCAGAATATCCCACACAGCCTCCAGACCATGGGGTCTCAGCTGTGAAACGTACGGGGAAGGTTGGAGAAGTGGGAGACACAGAGTTCCAAGCAGCCCCTCCAGGGGCTATGCAGCGAGCACAAAATCCTAAGGAATTATATGCCTGAATCCTAAAAAGCCAACAAACCCTTCCTCTCAGCTCAGAAACTGCCGGGTTAGGACCGAGGGATGCTAGACCCAGAATCACAAACACCTGCTACGACCCCCAGCCTCTAGGTTCTGAGTCATTACCATGGCTCACCATGGTTGAAGCCCCTCCCTGTACCTAGAGAAAGGGGTCACAGAACCCGAAACAGCCTCCAGACACTAGGGTCTCAGTTGAGTAACTCCCTGGAAAGGTCCAATGGTTTGGAGACACAGAATGGGAAGTGCCCCGCTCGCCCGGGGCCTCACGGCCGGGTCTGCTCGCCTGGGGCTGCTCGCCCGGGGCCTCCTCGACCAGGGGTGCTCACCCGGTCCTCCTCGCCCGGGGCTTCCAGCGCCGTGACTGCTCACCCGGGGCCTCCTCGCCTGGGGCTGCTCGCCCGGGGCCTCCTCGCTCGAGGCTGATTACCCGGGGCCTCCAGGACCGGGGCAGTTTGTCCGGGGCCTCCAGGCACTGGGCTGCTCACCCGAGGCTAATCGCCCGGGGCTTGCTCGCCCGGGGCCTCCTCGCCCGGGGCTTCCAGGGCCTTGACTGCTCACCCGGGGCCTCCTCTCCTGGGGCTGCTCGCCCAGGGCCTCCTCACCCGAGACTAATCGCCCGGGGCCTCCAGGCCCGGGGCAGCTCGCTCGGGGCCTGCTCGCCCAGGGCCTGCTCGCCCGGGACCTGCTCGCCCTGGGCCTCCTCGCCCGGGGCTGCTCGCCCGGGGCCTCCAGGCCCGGGGCTGCTCGCCCGGGTCCCCCTCGCCCGGGGCTTCCCGGGCCTTGACTGCTCACCCGGGGCATCCTCTCCTAGGGCTGCTCGCCTGGGGCTGCTCGCCAGGGGCCATCACGCCCGGGGCTGCTAGCCCCGGGCCTCCTCGCCCGGGGCTGCTCACCTGTGGCCTCCAGGACCGGGGTTGCTCGCCCGGGGCCTCCATGCCCGGGGCTGCTCGCCCGAGGCCTCCTCACCTGGGGCTGCTCACCCGGGGCCTCCTCGCCCGAGGCTGATTATCCGTGGCCTCCAGGCCCGGGGCTGCTCGCCTGGGGCCTCCAGGACTGGGGTTGCTCGCCCGGGGCCACCATGCCCGGGGCTGCTCGCCCGGGGCCTCCTCACCTGGGGCTGCTCGCCAGAGGCCTCCAGATGCGTGGCTGCTAGCCCGGGGCCTCCAGGCCCAGGGCTGCTCCCCCCGGGCCTCCAGGCCCGGGGCTGCTCGCCCCGGGCCTCCAGGCCCAGGGCTGCTCGCCCAGAGCCTCCTCGCCCGGGGCTGCTCGCCAGAGGCCTCCAGCCCCGGGGCTCTTGCATTGGGCTTCCAGGCCCAGGGCTGCTCGCCTTGGGCCTCCAGGCCGGGGGCTGCTTGCCCGGGGTCTCCTCGTCTGGGGCTGCTCGCCCGGGTCCTCCTCGCCTGGGGATTCCAGGGCCGTGATTGCTCACCCGGGGCCTCCTCGCCTGGGGCTGCTCGCCCGGGGCCTCTAGGCCCGGGGCTGCTCGTCCGGGGCCTCCTCTACCGGGGCTGCTCGCCAGAGGCCTCCAGATGCGGGGCTGAAAGCCGGGGGCCTCCAGGCCCGGGGCTGCTCGCCCCGGGCCTCCAGGCTCAGGGCTGCTCGCCCGGAGCCTCCTCGCCTGGGGCTGCTCGCCTGGGGCCTCCAGGCCCAGGGCTGCTCGCTCGGGGCCTCCAGGCCTGGGGCTGCTCGCCAGAGGCCTCCTCGCCCGGGGCTGCTCGCCCCGGGGCCTCCTCGCCTGGGGCTGCTCGCCCGGGGCCTCCAGGCCCCAGGCTTCTCGCCCGCAGCCTCCTCGACCGGGGCTGCTCGCCCGGGTCCTCCTCGCCCGGGGCTTCCAGGGCCTTGACTGCTCACCCGGGGCCTCATCTCCTGGGGCTGCTCGCCCGGGGCCTCCTCACCCGAGGCTGTTCGCCCGGGGTGTCTAGGCCCGGGGCAGCTCGACCGGGGCCTCCTCGCCCTGGGCCTGCTCGCCCGTGACCTGCTCGCCCTGGGCCTCCTCGTCCGGGGCTACTCGCCAGAGGCCTTCATATGCGGGGCTGCTCGCCCTGGGCCTCCAGGCCCGGGGCTGCTCGCCCGGAGCCTCCTCGCCCAGGGCAGCTCGCCTGGGTCCTCCTCGCCCGGGGCTTCCAGGGCCGTGACTGCTCACCCCGGGCCTCCTCACCTGGGGCTGCTCGCCCGGGGCCTCTAGGCACGGGGTTCCTCGCCCGGGGCCTCCTGGCCTGGGGCTGTTCCCCCGGGGCCTCCTCGCCCGGGGCTACTCGCCAGAGGCCTTCATATGCGGGGCTGCTCGCCCCGGGCCTCCAGGCCCAGGGCTGCTCGCCCGGAGCCTCCTCGCCCGGGGCTGCTGGCCCGGGGCCTCCAGACCAGGGGCTGCTCGCCCCGGGCCTCCAGGCCCAGGGCTGCTCGCCCGGAGCCTCCTCGCCCCGGGCCTCCTCGCACGGGGCTGTCTCTTCCCATGGCTCATCATGCCTGAAGCCTCTCCCTCTACATGAGAGAAACGGGTCAGAGTATCCCACACAGCCTCCAGACCATGGGGTCTCAGCTGTGAAACGTACGGGAAAGGTTGCAGAAGTGGGAGACACAGAATTCCAAGCAGCCCCTCCAGGGGCTATGCAGCGAGCACAAAATCCCAAGGTATTATATGCCTGAATCCTAAAAAGCCAACGAAGCCTTCCTCCCAGCTCAGAAAGTCCCGGGTTAGGACCAATCGATGCGAGACCCAGAATCACAAACACCTGCTACGACCCCGGGCCTCTAGGTTCTGAGTCATTCCCATGGCTCACCATGGTTGAAGCCCCTCCCTGTACCTAGAGAAAGGAGTCACAGAACCGGAAACAGCCTCCAGACACTAGGGTCTCAGCTGAGAAACTCCCCGGAAAGGTCCGAAGGTTTGGAGACACAGAATGGGAAGTGCCCCGCTCGCCCGGGGCCTCCTCGCCCGGGGCTGCTCACCAGGGGCCTCCTCGCCCGGGGCTGCTCACCTGTGGCCTCCAGGACCGGGGTTGCTCGCCCGGGGCCTCCTCGACCGGGGCTGCTCGCCCGGGGCCTCCAGGCCCGGGGCTGCTTGCCCAAGGCCTCCTCGCCTGGGGATGCTCGCCCGGGGCCTTCTCGCCCGAGGCTGATTGCCCGGGGCCTCCAGGCCCGGGGCCGCTTGCCCGGGGCCTCTTCGCACGGGGCTGCTCGCCAGAGGCCTCCTCTCCCGGGGCTGCTTGCCAGAGGCCTCCAAATGCCGGGCTGCTAACCCGGGGCCTCCAGGCCTGGGGCTGCAGGCCCGGGGCCTCCTCCCCCAGGGCTGCTCGCCCGGGGCCTCCTCGACCGGGGCAGCTCACCTGGGGCCTCCTGGCCGGAGACAATCGCCCGGGTTCTCCAGGCCCGGGGCTGCTTGCCTGAGGCCTCCTCGCCTGGGGATGCTCGCCCGGGGCCTCCTCGCCCGAGGCTGATCGCACGGGGCTGTCTCTTAGCATGGCTCATCATGCCTGAAGCCTCTCCCTCTACCTGAGAGAAACGGGTCAGAGTATCCCACACAGCCTCCAGACCATGGGGTCTCAGCTGTGAAACGTACGGGGAAGGTTGCAGAAGTGGGAGACACAGAATTCCAAGCAGCCCCTCCAGGGGCTATGCAGCGAGCACAAAGTCCCAAGGAATTATATGCCTGAATCCTAAAAAGCCAACGAACCCTTCCTCCCAGCTCAGAAAGTCCCGGGTTAGGACCAATCGATGCGAGACCCAGAATCAGAAACACCTGCCACGACCCCCGGCCTCTAGGTTCTGAGTCATTCCCATGGCTCACCATGGTTGAAGCCCCTCCCTGTACCTAGACAAAGGGGTCACAGAACCGGAAACAGCCTCCAGACACTAGGGTCTCAGCTGAGAAACTCCCTGGAAAGGTCCGATGGTTTGGAGACACAGAATGGGAAGTGCCCCGCTGGCCCGGGCCTCCAATCCCAGGGCTGCTCAACCGGGGCCTCCAGGCCTGGGGCTGCTCGCCCGAGGCCTCCTCGACCGGGGCTGCTCGCCCGGGTCCTCCTCGGCCGGGGCTTCCACGGCGGTGACTGCTCAACTGGGGCCTCCTCGCCCGGGGCTGATTGCCCGGTGCCTCCTTGCCTGGGGATGTTCGCCCGGGGCCTCCAGGCCCGGGGCTGCTCGCCCGGGGCCTGCTCGCCTGGGGCTGCTCGCCCAGGGCCTACTCGACCGGGGCTGCTAGCCCGGGTCCCCCTCGCGAGGGGCTTCCCGGGCCTTGACTGCTCACCCGGGGCATCCTCTCCTAGGGCTGCTCGCCTGGGGCTGCTCGCCAGGGGCCTCCAGGACCAGGGTTGCTCGCCTGGGGCCTCCATAGCCGGGGCTGCTCAACCCAAGCCTCCTCGCACGGGGCTGCTCGCCCGAGGCCTCCTCGCCTGGGGCTGCTCACCACGGGCCTCCTCACCCAGAACAGCTCGCCCCGGACCTCCTCTCCAGGGCCTCGTGCCCGTGGCCTCCTCGCCTGCGGCAGCTTGCCAGGGGACTCTTCGCCCGGGGATGCTCGCCCGGCGCCTACTCATCGGGGGCTGCTCTCCCGGGGCTTCAGCCCTCAACTCAGCCCTTCGGGGAGACCACTGCCCTGCTGTGGGTTCGGCGCCTGGAACCTCCTGGGACCTAACCCTAACCCTAACCCTACACCGAACAGGGACCCTCCCCCGAACGCTAAGCCTGCCTCGATCCCTACTCCTGCATTTGAGCCGCGTTCTGGCATGTGCCCTCACTTCATCCCTCGAGGGAGATCACGAGACCGGAGTCGCTTCGGCCCTGGCGACGTCCCTGGACCGAACCCTAACCCTAGCTAAGGCTCTCCCCTCATGGGGACCCAATTCCAACGTCTGACAGCATCACGCGCCTGGGGTCCAGAAGCGGTGCAGGCTGACTCGGCAAGGAACCTGGAAGCTCACCATGTCGTTTCCCAGGCCCGGCTGCAGCTCCCGAGAGGATTCCGGAGGCCTCCTCGACCACGGGAGGGACAACATGTGTGGCCCTGGCAGCCAAAGAGGGATCCTGACCGGCACCGTCCCTTGTGCCCTCAACTCAGCCCTTCGGGGAGACCACTGCCCTGCTGTGGGTTCGGCGCCTGGAACCTCCTGGGACCTAACCCTAACCCTAACCCTACCCCGAACCGGGAGCCTGCACCGACACCTAAGCCTGCCTCGATCCCTACTCCTGCATTTGAGCCGCGTTCTGGCATGCGCCCTCACTTCATCCCTCGAGGGAGATCACGAGACCGGAGTCGCTTCGGCCCTGGCGACGTCCCTGGACCGAACCCTAACCCTAGCTAAGGCTCTCCCCTCATGGGGACCCAATTCCAACGTCTGACAGCATCACGCGCCTGGGGTCCAGAAGCGGTGCAGGCTGACTCGGCAAGGAACCTGGAAGCTCACCATGTCGTTTCCCAGGCCCGGCTGCAGCTCCCGAGAGGATTCCGGAGGCCTCCTCGACCACGGGAGGGACAACATGTGTGGCCCTGGCAGCCAAAGAGGGATCCTGACCGGCACCGTCCCTTGTGCCCTCAACTCAGCCCTTCGGGGAGACCACTGCCCTGCTGTGGGTTCGGCGCCTGGAACCTCCTGGGACCTAACCCTAACCCTAACCCTACCCCGAACCGGGAGCCTGCACCGACACCTAAGCCTGCCTCGATCCCTACTCCTGCATTTGAGCCGCGTTCTGGCATGCGCCCTCACTTCATCCCTCGAGGGAGATCACGAGACCGGAGTCGCTTCGGCCCTGGCGACGTCCCTGGACCGAACCCTAACCCTAGCTAAGGCTCTCCCCTCATGGGGACCCAATTCCAACGTCTGACAGCATCACGCGCCTGGGGTCCAGAAGCGGTGCAGGCTGACTCGGCAAGGAACCTGGAAGCTCACCATGTCGTTTCCCAGGCCCGGCTGCAGCTCCCGAGAGGATTCCGGAGGCCTCCTCGACCACGGGAGGGACAACATGTGTGGCCCTGGCAGCCAAAGAGGGATCCTGACCGGCACCGTCCCTTGTGCCCTCAACTCAGCCCTTCGGGGAGACCACTGCCCTGCTGTGGGTTCGGCGCCTGGAACCTCCTGGGACCTAACCCTAACCCTAACCCTACCCCGAACCGGGAGCCTGCACCGACACCTAAGCCTGCCTCGATCCCTACTCCTGCATTTGAGCCGCGTTCTGGCATGCGCCCTCACTTCATCCCTCGAGGGAGATCACGAGACCGGAGTCGCTTCGGCCCTGGCGACGTCCCTGGACCGAACCCTAACCCTAGCTAAGGCTCTCCCCTCATGGGGACCCAATTCCAACGTCTGACAGCATCACGCGCCTGGGGTCCAGAAGCGGTGCAGGCTGACTCGGCAAGGAACCTGGAAGCTCACCATGTCGTTTCCCAGGCCCGGCTGCAGCTCCCGAGAGGATTCCGGAGGCCTCCTCGACCACGGGAGGGACAACATGTGTGGCCCTGGCAGCCAAAGAGGGATCCTGACCGGCACCGTCCCTTGTGCCCTCAACTCAGCCCTTCGGGGAGACCACTGCCCTGCTGTGGGTTCGGCGCCTGGAACCTCCTGGGACCTAACCCTAACCCTAACCCTACCCCGAACCGGGAGCCTGCACCGACACCTAAGCCTGCCTCGATCCCTACTCCTGCATTTGAGCCGCGTTCTGGCATGCGCCCTCACTTCATCCCTCGAGGGAGATCACGAGACCGGAGTCGCTTCGGCCCTGGCGACGTCCCTGGACCGAACCCTAACCCTAGCTAAGGCTCTCCCCTCATGGGGACCCAATTCCAACGTCTGACAGCATCACGCGCCTGGGGTCCAGAAGCGGTGCAGGCTGACTCGGCAAGGAACCTGGAAGCTCACCATGTCGTTTCCCAGGCCCGGCTGCAGCTCCCGAGAGGATTCCGGAGGCCTCCTCGACCACGGGAGGGACAACATGTGTGGCCCTGGCAGCCAAAGAGGGATCCTGACCGGCACCGTCCCTTGTGCCCTCAACTCAGCCCTTCGGGGAGACCACTGCCCTGCTGTGGGTTCGGCGCCTGGAACCTCCTGGGACCTAACCCTAACCCTAACCCTACCCCGAACCGGGAGCCTGCACCGACACCTAAGCCTGCCTCGATCCCTACTCCTGCATTTGAGCCGCGTTCTGGCATGCGCCCTCACTTCATCCCTCGAGGGAGATCACGAGACCGGAGTCGCTTCGGCCCTGGCGACGTCCCTGGACCGAACCCTAACCCTAGCTAAGGCTCTCCCCTCATGGGGACCCAATTCCAACGTCTGACAGCATCACGCGCCTGGGGTCCAGAAGCGGTGCAGGCTGACTCGGCAAGGAACCTGGAAGCTCACCATGTCGTTTCCCAGGCCCGGCTGCAGCTCCCGAGAGGATTCCGGAGGCCTCCTCGACCACGGGAGGGACAACATGTGTGGCCCTGGCAGCCAAAGAGGGATCCTGACCGGCACCGTCCCTTGTGCCCTCAACTCAGCCCTTCGGGGAGACCACTGCCCTGCTGTGGGTTCGGCGCCTGGAACCTCCTGGGACCTAACCCTAACCCTAACCCTACCCCGAACCGGGAGCCTGCACCGACACCTAAGCCTGCCTCGATCCCTACTCCTGCATTTGAGCCGCGTTCTGGCATGCGCCCTCACTTCATCCCTCGAGGGAGATCACGAGACCGGAGTCGCTTCGGCCCTGGCGACGTCCCTGGACCGAACCCTAACCCTAGCTAAGGCTCTCCCCTCATGGGGACCCAATTCCAACGTCTGACAGCATCACGCGCCTGGGGTCCAGAAGCGGTGCAGGCTGACTCGGCAAGGAACCTGGAAGCTCACCATGTCGTTTCCCAGGCCCGGCTGCAGCTCCCGAGAGGATTCCGGAGGCCTCCTCGACCACGGGAGGGACAACATGTGTGGCCCTGGCAGCCAAAGAGGGATCCTGACCGGCACCGTCCCTTGTGCCCTCAACTCAGCCCTTCGGGGAGACCACTGCCCTGCTGTGGGTTCGGCGCCTGGAACCTCCTGGGACCTAACCCTAACCCTAACCCTACCCCGAACCGGGAGCCTGCACCGACACCTAAGCCTGCCTCGATCCCTACTCCTGCATTTGAGCCGCGTTCTGGCATGCGCCCTCACTTCATCCCTCGAGGGAGATCACGAGACCGGAGTCGCTTCGGCCCTGGCGACGTCCCTGGACCGAACCCTAACCCTAGCTAAGGCTCTCCCCTCATGGGGACCCAATTCCAACGTCTGACAGCATCACGCGCCTGGGGTCCAGAAGCGGTGCAGGCTGACTCGGCAAGGAACCTGGAAGCTCACCATGTCGTTTCCCAGGCCCGGCTGCAGCTCCCGAGAGGATTCCGGAGGCCTCCTCGACCACGGGAGGGACAACATGTGTGGCCCTGGCAGCCAAAGAGGGATCCTGACCGGCACCGTCCCTTGTGCCCTCAACTCAGCCCTTCGGGGAGACCACTGCCCTGCTGTGGGTTCGGCGCCTGGAACCTCCTGGGACCTAACCCTAACCCTAACCCTACCCCGAACCGGGAGCCTGCACCGACACCTAAGCCTGCCTCGATCCCTACTCCTGCATTTGAGCCGCGTTCTGGCATGCGCCCTCACTTCATCCCTCGAGGGAGATCACGAGACCGGAGTCGCTTCGGCCCTGGCGACGTCCCTGGACCGAACCCTAACCCTAGCTAAGGCTCTCCCCTCATGGGGACCCAATTCCAACGTCTGACAGCATCACGCGCCTGGGGTCCAGAAGCGGTGCAGGCTGACTCGGCAAGGAACCTGGAAGCTCACCATGTCGTTTCCCAGGCCCGGCTGCAGCTCCCGAGAGGATTCCGGAGGCCTCCTCGACCACGGGAGGGACAACATGTGTGGCCCTGGCAGCCAAAGAGGGATCCTGACCGGCACCGTCCCTTGTGCCCTCAACTCAGCCCTTCGGGGAGACCACTGCCCTGCTGTGGGTTCGGCGCCTGGAACCTCCTGGGACCTAACCCTAACCCTAACCCTACCCCGAACCGGGAGCCTGCACCGACACCTAAGCCTGCCTCGATCCCTACTCCTGCATTTGAGCCGCGTTCTGGCATGCGCCCTCACTTCATCCCTCGAGGGAGATCACGAGACCGGAGTCGCTTCGGCCCTGGCGACGTCCCTGGACCGAACCCTAACCCTAGCTAAGGCTCTCCCCTCATGGGGACCCAATTCCAACGTCTGACAGCATCACGCGCCTGGGGTCCAGAAGCGGTGCAGGCTGACTCGGCAAGGAACCTGGAAGCTCACCATGTCGTTTCCCAGGCCCGGCTGCAGCTCCCGAGAGGATTCCGGAGGCCTCCTCGACCACGGGAGGGACAACATGTGTGGCCCTGGCAGCCAAAGAGGGATCCTGACCGGCACCGTCCCTTGTGCCCTCAACTCAGCCCTTCGGGGAGACCACTGCCCTGCTGTGGGTTCGGCGCCTGGAACCTCCTGGGACCTAACCCTAACCCTAACCCTACCCCGAACCGGGAGCCTGCACCGACACCTAAGCCTGCCTCGATCCCTACTCCTGCATTTGAGCCGCGTTCTGGCATGCGCCCTCACTTCATCCCTCGAGGGAGATCACGAGACCGGAGTCGCTTCGGCCCTGGCGACGTCCCTGGACCGAACCCTAACCCTAGCTAAGGCTCTCCCCTCATGGGGACCCAATTCCAACGTCTGACAGCATCACGCGCCTGGGGTCCAGAAGCGGTGCAGGCTGACTCGGCAAGGAACCTGGAAGCTCACCATGTCGTTTCCCAGGCCCGGCTGCAGCTCCCGAGAGGATTCCGGAGGCCTCCTCGACCACGGGAGGGACAACATGTGTGGCCCTGGCAGCCAAAGAGGGATCCTGACCGGCACCGTCCCTTGTGCCCTCAACTCAGCCCTTCGGGGAGACCACTGCCCTGCTGTGGGTTCGGCGCCTGGAACCTCCTGGGACCTAACCCTAACCCTAACCCTACCCCGAACCGGGAGCCTGCACCGACACCTAAGCCTGCCTCGATCCCTACTCCTGCATTTGAGCCGCGTTCTGGCATGCGCCCTCACTTCATCCCTCGAGGGAGATCACGAGACCGGAGTCGCTTCGGCCCTGGCGACGTCCCTGGACCGAACCCTAACCCTAGCTAAGGCTCTCCCCTCATGGGGACCCAATTCCAACGTCTGACAGCATCACGCGCCTGGGGTCCAGAAGCGGTGCAGGCTGACTCGGCAAGGAACCTGGAAGCTCACCATGTCGTTTCCCAGGCCCGGCTGCAGCTCCCGAGAGGATTCCGGAGGCCTCCTCGACCACGGGAGGGACAACATGTGTGGCCCTGGCAGCCAAAGAGGGATCCTGACCGGCACCGTCCCTTGTGCCCTCAACTCAGCCCTTCGGGGAGACCACTGCCCTGCTGTGGGTTCGGCGCCTGGAACCTCCTGGGACCTAACCCTAACCCTAACCCTACCCCGAACCGGGAGCCTGCACCGACACCTAAGCCTGCCTCGATCCCTACTCCTGCATTTGAGCCGCGTTCTGGCATGCGCCCTCACTTCATCCCTCGAGGGAGATCACGAGACCGGAGTCGCTTCGGCCCTGGCGACGTCCCTGGACCGAACC
Source organism: Felis chaus (assembly GCA_019924945.1). Classification (NCBI taxonomy): domain Eukaryota; kingdom Metazoa; phylum Chordata; class Mammalia; order Carnivora; family Felidae; genus Felis; species Felis chaus. Next base: position 7,685 of record JAGKTF010000045.1, on the reverse strand, counting down.
CTAACCCTAGCTAAGGCTCTCCCCTCATGGGGACCCAATTCCAACGTCTGACAGCATCACGCGCCTGGGGTCCAGAAGCGGTGCAGGCTGACTCGGCAAGGAACCTGGAAGCTCACCATGTCGTTTCCCAGGCCCGGCTGCAGCTCCCGAGAGGATTCCGGAGGCCTCCTCGACCACGGGAGGGACAACATGTGTGGCCCTGGCAGCCAAAGAGGGATCCTGACCGGCACCGTCCCTTGTGCCCTCAACTCAGCCCTTCGGGGAGACCACTGCCCTGCTGTGGGTTCGGCGCCTGGAACCTCCTGGGACCTAACCCTAACCCTAACCCTACCCCGAACCGGGAGCCTGCACCGACACCTAAGCCTGCCTCGATCCCTACTCCTGCATTTGAGCCGCGTTCTGGCATGCGCCCTCACTTCATCCCTCGAGGGAGATCACGAGACCGGAGTCGCTTCGGCCCTGGCGACGTCCCTGGACCGAACCCTAACCCTAGCTAAGGCTCTCCCCTCATGGGGACCCAATTCCAACGTCTGACAGCATCACGCGCCTGGGGTCCAGAAGCGGTGCAGGCTGACTCGGCAAGGAACCTGGAAGCTCACCATGTCGTTTCCCAGGCCCGGCTGCAGCTCCCGAGAGGATTCCGGAGGCCTCCTCGACCACGGGAGGGACAACATGTGTGGCCCTGGCAGCCAAAGAGGGATCCTGACCGGCACCGTCCCTTGTGCCCTCAACTCAGCCCTTCGGGGAGACCACTGCCCTGCTGTGGGTTCGGCGCCTGGAACCTCCTGGGACCTAACCCTAACCCTAACCCTACCCCGAACCGGGAGCCTGCACCGACACCTAAGCCTGCCTCGATCCCTACTCCTGCATTTGAGCCGCGTTCTGGCATGCGCCCTCACTTCATCCCTCGAGGGAGATCACGAGACCGGAGTCGCTTCGGCCCTGGCGACGTCCCTGGACCGAACCCTAACCCTAGCTAAGGCTCTCCCCTCATGGGGACCCAATTCCAACGTCTGACAGCATCACGCGCCTGGGGTCCAGAAGCGGTGCAGGCTGACTCGGCAAGGAACCTGGAAGCTCACCATGTCGTTTCCCAGGCCCGGCTGCAGCTCCCGAGAGGATTCCGGAGGCCTCCTCGACCACGGGAGGGACAACATGTGTGGCCCTGGCAGCCAAAGAGGGATCCTGACCGGCACCGTCCCTTGTGCCCTCAACTCAGCCCTTCGGGGAGACCACTGCCCTGCTGTGGGTTCGGCGCCTGGAACCTCCTGGGACCTAACCCTAACCCTAACCCTACCCCGAACCGGGAGCCTGCACCGACACCTAAGCCTGCCTCGATCCCTACTCCTGCATTTGAGCCGCGTTCTGGCATGCGCCCTCACTTCATCCCTCGAGGGAGATCACGAGACCGGAGTCGCTTCGGCCCTGGCGACGTCCCTGGACCGAACCCTAACCCTAGCTAAGGCTCTCCCCTCATGGGGACCCAATTCCAACGTCTGACAGCATCACGCGCCTGGGGTCCAGAAGCGGTGCAGGCTGACTCGGCAAGGAACCTGGAAGCTCACCATGTCGTTTCCCAGGCCCGGCTGCAGCTCCCGAGAGGATTCCGGAGGCCTCCTCGACCACGGGAGGGACAACATGTGTGGCCCTGGCAGCCAAAGAGGGATCCTGACCGGCACCGTCCCTTGTGCCCTCAACTCAGCCCTTCGGGGAGACCACTGCCCTGCTGTGGGTTCGGCGCCTGGAACCTCCTGGGACCTAACCCTAACCCTAACCCTACCCCGAACCGGGAGCCTGCACCGACACCTAAGCCTGCCTCGATCCCTACTCCTGCATTTGAGCCGCGTTCTGGCATGCGCCCTCACTTCATCCCTCGAGGGAGATCACGAGACCGGAGTCGCTTCGGCCCTGGCGACGTCCCTGGACCGAACCCTAACCCTAGCTAAGGCTCTCCCCTCATGGGGACCCAATTCCAACGTCTGACAGCATCACGCGCCTGGGGTCCAGAAGCGGTGCAGGCTGACTCGGCAAGGAACCTGGAAGCTCACCATGTCGTTTCCCAGGCCCGGCTGCAGCTCCCGAGAGGATTCCGGAGGCCTCCTCGACCACGGGAGGGACAACATGTGTGGCCCTGGCAGCCAAAGAGGGATCCTGACCGGCACCGTCCCTTGTGCCCTCAACTCAGCCCTTCGGGGAGACCACTGCCCTGCTGTGGGTTCGGCGCCTGGAACCTCCTGGGACCTAACCCTAACCCTAACCCTACCCCGAACCGGGAGCCTGCACCGACACCTAAGCCTGCCTCGATCCCTACTCCTGCATTTGAGCCGCGTTCTGGCATGCGCCCTCACTTCATCCCTCGAGGGAGATCACGAGACCGGAGTCGCTTCGGCCCTGGCGACGTCCCTGGACCGAACCCTAACCCTAGCTAAGGCTCTCCCCTCATGGGGACCCAATTCCAACGTCTGACAGCATCACGCGCCTGGGGTCCAGAAGCGGTGCAGGCTGACTCGGCAAGGAACCTGGAAGCTCACCATGTCGTTTCCCAGGCCCGGCTGCAGCTCCCGAGAGGATTCCGGAGGCCTCCTCGACCACGGGAGGGACAACATGTGTGGCCCTGGCAGCCAAAGAGGGATCCTGACCGGCACCGTCCCTTGTGCCCTCAACTCAGCCCTTCGGGGAGACCACTGCCCTGCTGTGGGTTCGGCGCCTGGAACCTCCTGGGACCTAACCCTAACCCTAACCCTACCCCGAACCGGGAGCCTGCACCGACACCTAAGCCTGCCTCGATCCCTACTCCTGCATTTGAGCCGCGTTCTGGCATGCGCCCTCACTTCATCCCTCGAGGGAGATCACGAGACCGGAGTCGCTTCGGCCCTGGCGACGTCCCTGGACCGAACCCTAACCCTAGCTAAGGCTCTCCCCTCATGGGGACCCAATTCCAACGTCTGACAGCATCACGCGCCTGGGGTCCAGAAGCGGTGCAGGCTGACTCGGCAAGGAACCTGGAAGCTCACCATGTCGTTTCCCAGGCCCGGCTGCAGCTCCCGAGAGGATTCCGGAGGCCTCCTCGACCACGGGAGGGACAACATGTGTGGCCCTGGCAGCCAAAGAGGGATCCTGACCGGCACCGTCCCTTGTGCCCTCAACTCAGCCCTTCGGGGAGACCACTGCCCTGCTGTGGGTTCGGCGCCTGGAACCTCCTGGGACCTAACCCTAACCCTAACCCTACCCCGAACCGGGAGCCTGCACCGACACCTAAGCCTGCCTCGATCCCTACTCCTGCATTTGAGCCGCGTTCTGGCATGCGCCCTCACTTCATCCCTCGAGGGAGATCACGAGACCGGAGTCGCTTCGGCCCTGGCGACGTCCCTGGACCGAACCCTAACCCTAGCTAAGGCTCTCCCCTCATGGGGACCCAATTCCAACGTCTGACAGCATCACGCGCCTGGGGTCCAGAAGCGGTGCAGGCTGACTCGGCAAGGAACCTGGAAGCTCACCATGTCGTTTCCCAGGCCCGGCTGCAGCTCCCGAGAGGATTCCGGAGGCCTCCTCGACCACGGGAGGGACAACATGTGTGGCCCTGGCAGCCAAAGAGGGATCCTGACCGGCACCGTCCCTTGTGCCCTCAACTCAGCCCTTCGGGGAGACCACTGCCCTGCTGTGGGTTCGGCGCCTGGAACCTCCTGGGACCTAACCCTAACCCTAACCCTACCCCGAACCGGGAGCCTGCACCGACACCTAAGCCTGCCTCGATCCCTACTCCTGCATTTGAGCCGCGTTCTGGCATGCGCCCTCACTTCATCCCTCGAGGGAGATCACGAGACCGGAGTCGCTTCGGCCCTGGCGACGTCCCTGGACCGAACCCTAACCCTAGCTAAGGCTCTCCCCTCATGGGGACCCAATTCCAACGTCTGACAGCATCACGCGCCTGGGGTCCAGAAGCGGTGCAGGCTGACTCGGCAAGGAACCTGGAAGCTCACCATGTCGTTTCCCAGGCCCGGCTGCAGCTCCCGAGAGGATTCCGGAGGCCTCCTCGACCACGGGAGGGACAACATGTGTGGCCCTGGCAGCCAAAGAGGGATCCTGACCGGCACCGTCCCTTGTGCCCTCAACTCAGCCCTTCGGGGAGACCACTGCCCTGCTGTGGGTTCGGCGCCTGGAACCTCCTGGGACCTAACCCTAACCCTAACCCTACCCCGAACCGGGAGCCTGCACCGACACCTAAGCCTGCCTCGATCCCTACTCCTGCATTTGAGCCGCGTTCTGGCATGCGCCCTCACTTCATCCCTCGAGGGAGATCACGAGACCGGAGTCGCTTCGGCCCTGGCGACGTCCCTGGACCGAACCCTAACCCTAGCTAAGGCTCTCCCCTCATGGGGACCCAATTCCAACGTCTGACAGCATCACGCGCCTGGGGTCCAGAAGCGGTGCAGGCTGACTCGGCAAGGAACCTGGAAGCTCACCATGTCGTTTCCCAGGCCCGGCTGCAGCTCCCGAGAGGATTCCGGAGGCCTCCTCGACCACGGGAGGGACAACATGTGTGGCCCTGGCAGCCAAAGAGGGATCCTGACCGGCACCGTCCCTTGTGCCCTCAACTCAGCCCTTCGGGGAGACCACTGCCCTGCTGTGGGTTCGGCGCCTGGAACCTCCTGGGACCTAACCCTAACCCTAACCCTACCCCGAACCGGGAGCCTGCACCGACACCTAAGCCTGCCTCGATCCCTACTCCTGCATTTGAGCCGCGTTCTGGCATGCGCCCTCACTTCATCCCTCGAGGGAGATCACGAGACCGGAGTCGCTTCGGCCCTGGCGACGTCCCTGGACCGAACCCTAACCCTAGCTAAGGCTCTCCCCTCATGGGGACCCAATTCCAACGTCTGACAGCATCACGCGCCTGGGGTCCAGAAGCGGTGCAGGCTGACTCGGCAAGGAACCTGGAAGCTCACCATGTCGTTTCCCAGGCCCGGCTGCAGCTCCCGAGAGGATTCCGGAGGCCTCCTCGACCACGGGAGGGACAACATGTGTGGCCCTGGCAGCCAAAGAGGGATCCTGACCGGCACCGTCCCTTGTGCCCTCAACTCAGCCCTTCGGGGAGACCACTGCCCTGCTGTGGGTTCGGCGCCTGGAACCTCCTGGGACCTAACCCTAACCCTAACCCTACCCCGAACCGGGAGCCTGCACCGACACCTAAGCCTGCCTCGATCCCTACTCCTGCATTTGAGCCGCGTTCTGGCATGCGCCCTCACTTCATCCCTCGAGGGAGATCACGAGACCGGAGTCGCTTCGGCCCTGGCGACGTCCCTGGACCGAACCCTAACCCTAGCTAAGGCTCTCCCCTCATGGGGACCCAATTCCAACGTCTGACAGCATCACGCGCCTGGGGTCCAGAAGCGGTGCAGGCTGACTCGGCAAGGAACCTGGAAGCTCACCATGTCGTTTCCCAGGCCCGGCTGCAGCTCCCGAGAGGATTCCGGAGGCCTCCTCGACCACGGGAGGGACAACATGTGTGGCCCTGGCAGCCAAAGAGGGATCCTGACCGGCACCGTCCCTTGTGCCCTCAACTCAGCCCTTCGGGGAGACCACTGCCCTGCTGTGGGTTCGGCGCCTGGAACCTCCTGGGACCTAACCCTAACCCTAACCCTACCCCGAACCGGGAGCCTGCACCGACACCTAAGCCTGCCTCGATCCCTACTCCTGCATTTGAGCCGCGTTCTGGCATGCGCCCTCACTTCATCCCTCGAGGGAGATCACGAGACCGGAGTCGCTTCGGCCCTGGCGACGTCCCTGGACCGAACCCTAACCCTAGCTAAGGCTCTCCCCTCATGGGGACCCAATTCCAACGTCTGACAGCATCACGCGCCTGGGGTCCAGAAGCGGTGCAGGCTGACTCGGCAAGGAACCTGGAAGCTCACCATGTCGTTTCCCAGGCCCGGCTGCAGCTCCCGAGAGGATTCCGGAGGCCTCCTCGACCACGGGAGGGACAACATGTGTGGCCCTGGCAGCCAAAGAGGGATCCTGACCGGCACCGTCCCTTGTGCCCTCAACTCAGCCCTTCGGGGAGACCACTGCCCTGCTGTGGGTTCGGCGCCTGGAACCTCCTGGGACCTAACCCTAACCCTAACCCTACCCCGAACCGGGAGCCTGCACCGACACCTAAGCCTGCCTCGATCCCTACTCCTGCATTTGAGCCGCGTTCTGGCATGCGCCCTCACTTCATCCCTCGAGGGAGATCACGAGACCGGAGTCGCTTCGGCCCTGGCGACGTCCCTGGACCGAACCCTAACCCTAGCTAAGGCTCTCCCCTCATGGGGACCCAATTCCAACGTCTGACAGCATCACGCGCCTGGGGTCCAGAAGCGGTGCAGGCTGACTCGGCAAGGAACCTGGAAGCTCACCATGTCGTTTCCCAGGCCCGGCTGCAGCTCCCGAGAGGATTCCGGAGGCCTCCTCGACCACGGGAGGGACAACATGTGTGGCCCTGGCAGCCAAAGAGGGATCCTGACCGGCACCGTCCCTTGTGCCCTCAACTCAGCCCTTCGGGGAGACCACTGCCCTGCTGTGGGTTCGGCGCCTGGAACCTCCTGGGACCTAACCCTAACCCTAACCCTACCCCGAACCGGGAGCCTGCACCGACACCTAAGCCTGCCTCGATCCCTACTCCTGCATTTGAGCCGCGTTCTGGCATGCGCCCTCACTTCATCCCTCGAGGGAGATCACGAGACCGGAGTCGCTTCGGCCCTGGCGACGTCCCTGGACCGAACCCTAACCCTAGCTAAGGCTCTCCCCTCATGGGGACCCAATTCCAACGTCTGACAGCATCACGCGCCTGGGGTCCAGAAGCGGTGCAGGCTGACTCGGCAAGGAACCTGGAAGCTCACCATGTCGTTTCCCAGGCCCGGCTGCAGCTCCCGAGAGGATTCCGGAGGCCTCCTCGACCACGGGAGGGACAACATGTGTGGCCCTGGCAGCCAAAGAGGGATCCTGACCGGCACCGTCCCTTGTGCCCTCAACTCAGCCCTTCGGGGAGACCACTGCCCTGCTGTGGGTTCGGCGCCTGGAACCTCCTGGGACCTAACCCTAACCCTAACCCTACCCCGAACCGGGAGCCTGCACCGACACCTAAGCCTGCCTCGATCCCTACTCCTGCATTTGAGCCGCGTTCTGGCATGCGCCCTCACTTCATCCCTCGAGGGAGATCACGAGACCGGAGTCGCTTCGGCCCTGGCGACGTCCCTGGACCGAACCCTAACCCTAGCTAAGGCTCTCCCCTCATGGGGACCCAATTCCAACGTCTGACAGCATCACGCGCCTGGGGTCCAGAAGCGGTGCAGGCTGACTCGGCAAGGAACCTGGAAGCTCACCATGTCGTTTCCCAGGCCCGGCTGCAGCTCCCGAGAGGATTCCGGAGGCCTCCTCGACCACGGGAGGGACAACATGTGTGGCCCTGGCAGCCAAAGAGGGATCCTGACCGGCACCGTCCCTTGTGCCCTCAACTCAGCCCTTCGGGGAGACCACTGCCCTGCTGTGGGTTCGGCGCCTGGAACCTCCTGGGACCTAACCCTAACCCTAACCCTACCCCGAACCGGGAGCCTGCACCGACACCTAAGCCTGCCTCGATCCCTACTCCTGCATTTGAGCCGCGTTCTGGCATGCGCCATCACTTCATCCCTCGAGGGAGATCACGA
>JAGKTF010000044.1:0-174722 GCA_019924945.1 Felis chaus | reverse complement strand
AGGACTTTAACACATTACTCACATCGATGGACAGAACCTGTAAATAGAAAATCAACAAGGAAACAATGGCTTTGAATGACACACTGGACCAGATGGGTTTAACAGATATATTCAGAACACTCCATACTAAAATGACAGAGTACACATTCTTTTCAAGTGCACATAGGGCATTCTCCATAACTGATCACATTCTGGGTCACAAAGCAGGCCTCAACAGGTACCCAAAGACAGAGATCAGACCAAGCATTTTTTCTGACCACAAAGCTAAGAAACTTAAGTCAACCACATGTGCACGTGCGCGCGCGCACACACACACACACACACACACTAAGGGGGAAAGGCCACAAATAAAGGGAGGTTAAATAACATGCTACCAAATGAATGGGTCAAACAGGAAATCAATGAGAAAATACACTGAAACTAATGAAAATGAGAATACACTGGTAAAAATATTTCGAATGCGGCAGAAGCAGTCTATGATGGAAGTATATAGCAGTACAAGCCTACCATAAAGAGCAAGAAAAATCCCAAACAATCCTAATTTATACCTAAAGGAATGAGAAGAACAGCCGAAGGAAGGAAATAATAGAGATTAAGGCAGAAATAAGGAATATAGAAACCAAAAAGACACTAGACCAAATCAATGAAACCAGGGGCTGGTTCACTGAAAGCAGTAATCAACTGGAAAACCTCCTAGGCAGAGTTTTCACAAAGAAGAAGGAAAGGACTCAAGTAAATAAAATCACAAAAATACAGTTAGAAGATAATATTATGAAAATCTATATGCAACAAATTGGACACTCTGAGAAAAATGGAACAATTCCTAGAAACACACAAACTACCAAAACTGAAACGGGAAGATACATAAAATCTGAAAACAAAAAGAAATCAAATCAGTAATAAAAAAATTTCCCCCCAACACAAGAGTTCAGGGCCAGATGGCTTCACTAATTAATTCTACCATCCATTTAAGGAAGAGATAATATGTATTCTTCTCGAATTATTACAAAAAAATTTAAAAAGAAGGAAAACTTACAAATTCATCTTATGAGGCCATCATTACGCTGATACCAAAACCAGTTAAAGCCTCCACTAAAAATGAAAACGGCCAGGGCTCCTGTGTGGCTCGGTGGGTTTAGTGTCCAAATCTTAATTTTGGATTAGGACATTATCTTGCAGCGCATGGGTTCGAGTCCCACGTTGGACCCTGTGCTGACAGTGTGGAGCATGGCCAGGATTCTCCCTCTCCCTGTCTCTCTGCCCCTCCCTCACTTTCATGGACTCTATGTCTCTAAGTAAATAAATACTTTAAATATGTTAAAAAAATTTTTAAATAAAACTACAGACCAATATCCCGATGAATATGTATGCATAAATCCACATCAAAATACCTTCAAATTAAAGTCAATAATACATTAATGGAATCATTTACCATAAACAAGTGGGATATATTCCCGGACTGCAAGGTGGTTCCACATTCACAGATCAATCAACATGATGCACCACAGCAATAGAAGAAAGGATAAGAACAATATGATACTTTCAAGACATGCCAGAAAACGATTTGACCAAATGTCACATCCATTCACGATAAAACCCCCTAGCAACTATATTGGTACTCAACCTACCTGCACATAATAAAGGTCATCTATGAAAAACCCACAGCTCATCTCATCCTCAATGGGGAAAAATTGAAAGTTTTTCTTCCAAGGTCGGGGACAAGACAGGGATGATCCCTCTCACCACTGTTATTCCACATAGTACTGGAAGTTTTAGCCACAGCAATCAGACAACAAAAATAAATAGGCATCCAAATTGGCAAGGAAGAAATAGAACTTTAACTATTTGGAAATGACATGATGCTCTCTATAGAAAACATGAAAGACTCCCCCCAAAATTGTTAGAATTGATATATGAATTCGACAAATCAAAATATACAGAAATCAATGTACATAAATCTATTGCATTTCTGTAGACAAATAATGAATTAACAGAAAGAGAAAGTAAGGGATCAATCCCATTGACAGGTGCACCAAATACCCCAAGATACCTGGAATAAACCTAACCAAAGAGGTAAAAGATCTGTACTCTAAAGGCTGTGAAACACTGATGAAAGAAATGGAAGAGGACACAAAGAAAAGGAAACACATTTCATGTTCATGGATAGGAAGAACAAAATACTGTTAAAAGGTCTATACTCCACAAAACAATCTACACATGTAATGAAATCCCTATCACACAAACAAAACATTTGTCACAGAACTAGAACAAAGAGTCCCAAAATATGTATGGAGTGACAAAGACCCCAAACAGCCAAAAGAAATTGAAGACCAAAACTAAAGCTGGAGACATCACGCTTCTAGACTTTAGGTTATATTACAAAGCTGTACGGAACAGAACAGTATGGTACTGGCAACCCACAACAACAAAAACACAGAAGCAGAGACCAATAGAATGGAAACCCAGGCATGAACTCATGCATATATGGTCAATTAATTCTCAACAAAGCAGGAAAGGATATCCAATGGGGAAAAAAAGATACTCTTGGGACACATGGGTGGCTCCACAGCGTGTGACTGTGGATTCAGCTCCAATCATTATCTCAGGGCAGTGCAGAGTATGCGTGGGATTCTCCCTCTCCATTTCTCTCTGCCCCTCTTCTGCATGTTCTCTCTCTCTCTCTGTCAAAAATACATAAACTTAAAGTCTCCTCAACATGTGGTTTTGGAAAAACTAGACAGCAACCTGCAAAACAAAACAAAACCACAAACGGACCACTTTCTTAGAACATACACAAAAATAAATCCAACATGAATAAAGAACTATGTGTGAAACCTGAAACCATAAAAATCCCAGAGGATACCTAACACAGGCAGTATCTTATTTGACATTGGCTGTACAAACATCTTTGTAGATATATCTCCTGAGGTAAGGGAAACACAAGCAAAAATAATGGGACTTCCTAAAAATAAAAAGCTTCCGTCACAAAGGAAATAATCAACAGAACTAAAACACCTACAGGATAATATTTGTAAACGACATCAGATAAAGGGTTACTGTCCAAAATATATAAAGTTATACAGCACCCAAAAAATGAGAAATCCAATGAAAAATGGGAAGATGACATGAATGGACATTTTCCCAAGGTGACATAAACACAGCCAAGAGACACATGAAAAGATGCTCAGCATTACTCATCTTCAGGGAAATACAATTCAAAAGTACAATGAGATAACACGTCACATCTGTGAGAATGACTGAAATCAATGAATGATGAAACAGCAGGTGTTGGCAAGGATGTGGGGAAAGAGAAGCCCTCTTGCATTGTGGGAAGGAATGCAAACTGGTGCAGCCACTCTGGAAAACATCATGGAGATTCGTCAAAAAAAAAAAATGGAAATAGAACCATGTTACGATCCAGCAGTTTCACTACGAGGTATTTACAGAAAGAATACAAAAATAATTCTTCAAAGGGATACATGCACCATGAGTTTACAGCAGCATTTTCTACAAAAGCCAAATTACGGAAACTGACCAAGCATCCATCAACTGATGAATAAACTGAGATGTAGTATATGGAATGTAATATTATTCAGCCATAAAAACATGAAATCTTGTCATTTTCCACGAGGTGGATGGAGTGAGAGAATGTTATGCTGGGTGAAATAAGCCTGTCAGAGAAACACAAATACCAGATGATTTCACTAACACATGAAAATGAAACAAAACAAAGGGAGGGGGGAGACAGTGACAAACACTCTTAACTAGAAAACAAACTGAGGGGTTCCACAGTGAGGTGGGGGAATGGATGAAACAGCTGCTGGGGATTAAGAAGTGCACCTGGGATGAGCACCAGGTGACACGTGGAAGTGTTGCTCTATATGGTACACCTGAAACTAATATTACACTGTAGGTTTCCTAAGTGCAATTTAAAGTAATAGATAACATAAGGTTAAGACACCTACCTACCGGGTTTTCTGTAGTTTTCAATCACTTCATTAGGTTGGAAAAATAACCATAATTTTTTTTTTAAAAAAAGCATGTATGATGTGGGGGACAGTTTGTGCCCTTACCTCGGTCACTGGTTCCAGCAGGACTCGGAAAGTGGGTCCCAGCTCATTCTTCTAGAAGGTCCTGAGACGAACATTTCATGTATTCAAGTCCTAATGGAATGCAGCTCCCGTTCTTCTGAATTTCTGTCAGCGTTTCTTACCGGAAACAAGCCTGAATCTGGAACAAACCATTGACTGCATCTATGAGGTGAAGTCGTGGAACCCCGCAATCCACGAGTCCTTTAGTAAAATACGACTTGTTCAAATACTGTCCAGGAAGTTGAGGAAGGAAACACGGGAACAACCCAGAAAATGCAAGGGCCTATGCTGTTTAGCAACCATCATGCCCAGGGAAGCCACCCAGGGCCCCCTCCTCAGTACTCAGTACAACAAGGCAGCTTCTCTCTGGCGACTCAGGAGATGCCAAGTTGCTGCAAAGCTCCCAAGGTCTTCCCTGGGGTGGGTGGCAGAACCCGCTGGAAACACAGCTCTGCTCTCTGTCCTGAGACAGCGGTAGAGGCCCTGTGTCCTCTGGGAGCAGCAGCAGCCCTTCCTGATCTGAAGTGCCCTGGGTCAGAAAAGCCGATGGTGCGCCCTCTGCTGGCCATCACTGCCTAGGCAGAGGAGCCCGCCCCTCCGGGTGTGTGGTGCTTGAGCTCTCTCTGCTGGCTACCCTGGGAATTCCTGCAATGTTGAAGGCACTGGTCGCTCAGCTGAGGGACTGAAGGTGCTCTGGGCAACTCCGCCTGTTCTCCACAACGGGAAGGGTCTTAGTGACAGGGCCTGGGACACAAAGAAATCTTTTCCTTCTCCTTTTTTTTTGAGTGGAGAATGAAACAGAATTTATTAACATAATGACATCATTTGTAATGTTTTCAGCAATGTCCACAGCAACATAGACCGCCAATTTACACATGCTGAGCAAGTAATTGTGTTTACCACCAGAGTATTTAGGTTAGATAAAGAATTGACACCTTTGAGAGAGAGATAACTGCTTCCAGCTATGGAACCAAATAGTCCCAGGGATACAAGAGACAGCCAATGGAATGGAGTCAGTCCTGTAATAATATTGTTGCATGCTTTCACAGGATAGCTACACTTGTGCTGAAGTACAACATAATTTATAGACATATGGAATGACTACAATGTATGCCTAAAACTAATACAACAAATGTGTGAAGAATATTTCAATGAAAAGTTGACATCCTTTACGCTATCTTTATTTTATTTTTTTATTTTTATTTTTTTTTTATTTTTTTTTTTTGCCAATGAACTATCATTCCTGGGGCGCTTGGGTGGCTTAGTGAGTTAAGCATCCGACTTCCCCTCAGGTGATGATCTTGCAGTCCATGGGATTGAGCCCTGCGTAGGGTTCTGTCCTGACAGCTCAGAGCCTGGAGCTTGCCCCAGATTCCATGTCTCCTGCTCTCTCCCCCCTCCCTCCCTCCCTCCCTCCCTCCCTCAGGCTCTCTCCAAAAAAGAAAAACAGAAACATTATAAATTAAAAAAAATCATTCCTAATTTAGAATCTGTGAAATTCCATTTATACTAGATTCTCTAACATCACCATCTTGATGTAGAGAGCTTATCTGAATAGTCACTAATAATATCTTTGATGACACATATGTGGCAGGGTCAGAATGCAACTTACAGGGAGCTACACATCTGTTATGAATTTACTGTATGTATCCTTGGCTAATATTTCCAATGAAATGTGCTTTAGGGATACAGATGTATGAAATAATGTCCATCAGTCATATAGGTCAAATTCCTATAGGACCATTCATTATGCCTTCAATTCCTAATTGCCATCTCTTCAAAATTAAAAGAAAGCTGGGACAAGAAAATGACTTTGAATTTGATGTAAGAGAAGACTATGGTGTTTTAAAAAGTTCACCTACCATCTGGCATCCTCACTTTGGCAGTGGACAGGAGGATAAAAACCCACGATCTTGATGCACACCGCTAGCTCCAGAGGGAGAATATGGACCTTCTCGTCAAATACTTTTTATCAATATCAGCAGTTCAACTCTGCCAGGTCCAGACTGCCGGACCTGGGGGCAACACAATGCCTGATGCCTGGGTTCAGAACATGAGGAAGACCAGCTGGTAGGGAGCGGTGGGGAAATCCAACAGGGCCTGGGGCAGTGAAGGAGATGGGTCCGGGTTCCTCCCCACAGGGCGGCTCTAGTGTTTACCTGCCAAAGAGCAGCACACTCTCCCTCAAGACATCCCTCTCCATGACAGAACATGAGGCTGTGCCCCCACAATTCCAGGAGAAATGAGGGATACCCATCTTTTCAAATGCAAGAGCCTCTGCAAAGCTTGGCCCCAGGGATGTTGGAGTCTTGGAGTCACACAACACTGATGCCCATGATACCTGCCATTTCTGCCCCAGCACTCAGAGACACTTCATACATCCCCTCTCCCCTGGCCCATCTCACCCCATCCACATTCCTGGACCAGGTCTCTACTTTCTCCTTCTACTTCCTCTTTGTCTCTCTTTCTCTCTAACCACATCTCTCTCTATTTCTTCCTTTCACTCTCTAGGACTTGCCCAATTCCCCTATCACAAATTCAATGTCTCTCTCCCTGCCTGTCTCTTTCTCCACCTCTCCCCAGGCTTCAGGATATCTGCTTTGTGCATGCAGCCCTGTCCAGGAGCACAGGGCACTCCTGTCTCTCCCTCTCTCATGTCTTGTTTTGTCCCAGGCCCTGATCACAATGGAGAAGAATCCCCTGTACAGCAGCTGCTCATGTTGACATTTGCTAGAGCAATGCTGGCAGCATGTGGACAGCCAGACATTTACCCTTGGTGGCTAATCCATGACCCAAAAGCTTCTGGAGGGCTGGCTGCTTCCCTAAGCTGGTAGGGAAAAGGGGCTCAGAGGTTTCGGGGTGCCTGGGGCAAAGTGGATAGGCTTGGCCGATGTAGAAGGAGCCATATGCTTACCCACAATTCTCCTGGGTGGTGTCCAAGGAACCTATCTCAGACCATGGAGCTCTGCCCTCCCGATTCCTCAATAAGGCAACAGGGGAAACTTTGTGGGACATCATGTGGGACTCACCACAAAAGCTGCGCCATTTGCCCCCTTGAGGCCACCTAGATTGGTGCTATTGGGGGAAGCTGGTAAGGTGCACAAGGGCACAAGAGCTGAGTTAATGCAGGGCCTCCTTACCGGTCTCCTGAATCCATTCCTCACCATCGGAAGAGACCCTTTCCTGGAGACAGATACCTGCCCACCTCATCAGCACGAACCCCATCAACTAGCACGCACGCCATGTGCTCATGAGTATCTATCTACAGATATAACAACCACCACCAGATCTCCCTAAAGGATGTAGCCAACTCCTCAGATGGAACTATAGGTCCCTTCCAGGCATTACAACCCCAAAGAATGATCTGTCTTCTTCCACCAATCCTGTACATACTATGTGTTGGCTGACTGCATATACAGGAACCCCAAAGTGTACGCTTGATGGGGAATGAGTGTTGATTTTCCTGGAAGCTGACGCTGACGTGGAAACACAACTGTGACAAGTGTATTAGGGGACATTAGGAAGGACAAAGTGGAGTGGACAGGATGGGCAGGGAAAGCATTCAGACCAAGGGGCAGATTAGACACCATCTCTCAATATATAATAACCATAGCTGGTTTGTAATGGTTCAGTGTCCTCTCCAAATTTCAAACGGATTGTCCTCTACGTCAAAGTGATTTTGACTTATTGCAAAGGGATCTTCTGTTCTCCTCTATGCATTTTGTCTTCTACAATACATCTGTGGCCTTGGATGAGCACATATTTGTGTGGCTGCATTTGAATGTCTACCTCAGATCTGAGATATAGATGCCTGAATATACACATTCTCATACTTATCTTTTCCTTCTTTGTAAAGTAGGACCTGAATTTTAATAGAAAAAACACAGGGGTCTTTGTTGTATCTTTTGAAACAGGAATTGCCAATCTCCCAACCTCAGGCATTATACCCTTAGTTTCATGAAACTGAATGAACATCTGTTGATGATCTTCTGTGTGCAGATACATTCATTTCCACCCTGAGAAGGGTGAATGCCCACTCATCCCATACATTTTACAAATTCCTTATGTGCTTAACCACCTCTTCATCGCACTGACCTCAGAGACCAACATTGTTCCTGCTTCTCAGATTACAATGCTGAGGCTCTGAGATAGCCCCACTGAGAGCTGGCATTAGGGCTGAGACAGCAGGATCACAGGCAGTGCCTCTGGAAATTGTGAGGGAAGTTTCAGAGATGTGCACCTTCATGCAGGGTCATGACAGTAGGTTCAGGGGTGCGGTGACAAGATTCCAGCAGGGGCGTTTCCTGGTCAACCCTGATTTCCCTGCTAAGAGTCTGATTCAGGCTGAAGGCCAAGGAAGCCACACAGCTAATCTACAACCTTTCATCACATTTAGTCACAGAGAGGCACGCGAACTTAGGCAGACAAGCATCCCATAAGAACCAAGGAAAACTAAAAATCTCCAGGGCATTCTTTCACAAGGATCCAGGACCTTCAGGAGAACCTCCAAGAGAAACAACAGTCTTTATTTAGGTAATGAACTAGGTGCACTGTGGCCACAATGACGTTTCAGAGATGATACCTGCATGAACTATCCTTGAACCCATACAGCAGCTCTGTGTGGATGCCACTCTGCGCTCACAATCCCTGCCCAGGTTGTGGGCCCTGCCACAAATGGCCTCCAACTCCATCTCACTGAGTCCAACACCCTCCTCTCTGTACCATCTCAGCTCTCCCTTCTCATGCACAGTCTCCAATTCATTTCCATGAGTTTCATGTCTCCGTCTCTTGTACTTGAGGACCCATTACTGGAGCTGCCATTATTGTAGACCAGAAGCTCCATGTAATTTAACGCATGTGACTCTCTCCCCATTAGGACAGTTGAAGCCCCTGATGGTAAGGGTTTGCCTCATCTCTCACAGAGCCAGGGACATGGACTGTGTGCTGGGCACATCTGCAGAACTGATATGCCTGCTTTTCTATTAAAAGACTCTTTCCTTCTCCACAAAGGATATATGCAGCCCAGCTCAGTAATGGAAATGACACAGCCCAACATATGTATGTCCTGAGAAACTTGAGGAATCTTAACAGTGTCCTCATCCAGCAGCACCCTTGCATTACAAAGCGTGTGAGGCCATCTCTCCATCCTCTCAAAGACTCAACAACATAGAAACTGAACATGCTGAACATGTCAACTCATACAGCTCAGTTTATCTCACAAATAGTCGAGGTGGAGGTGGTGGGTCCTGTCCCACCATCAAGGAGCTGGAGGCAGCCCATAGAGCCCATGAACAGTGATAAATTGTATCTGTGCAGGGTGGACCTGGGAAAGAAGGAGGTCCTCTTGCATCCGTAGGGACCTACAGAAGTGACAGGTGTGTTGGTATGACAGACAGAAGCAGAACGCCCACAGGAGCTGAAACACAATGAAGCAGGTGTCAGCACCTGGCCCCTTGCTCATTCATGGGTTCTAGTAGAACAGAGCATCAGTGTCAGAAAACTCTACCCTTCCATGAGGTCCCACCTATAGCCTGAAAGTACCAGATGCCACAAGGAAAAACGACTGTCACCACACGTCACTGCCCATGTTTGAAAATGCAGAAAGCCAAGGGGTCCTGTTCTAGAAGATTGATGGCAGTAATGCCAGTCTAATAAAGGAAAGTATTCCAGAGAGGCAGGCATCTGTGTCCAGGATCTCTCTGGTGTCCTCTTCCACTAGATCTGCAGACTTTTTCTTTGCACATTGAGAACAGACAGAACATGAAGGAATGAAAGAAATGACCAGAACCACACAGAGATCCAGGGCCACCCCAAGGTCAAAGCTCTACCTGCGATCCCATGCCTGTCCTCACTCTGCTTCCCTCCCTTACAAACACATCTTCTGTGCAAGGCCACAAAGACCTCTGAGGAGATGGGGATTCCTGGAGTCCAGCATTGGGGCCTGGATATGAGTTTTCTGAGGGAAACACATTACCTGTGCATATTCATTGGTCTCAAGTATCTTTATCTTAATTCACAGGTAATTCAGCTTTTAAATACATGGGAAAAAATGAAAATAATCAGGAGAATCCCGTGTAAAGAAGGTGTGGAAGGAGTCAGACGCTCCAGAAGACTTGAGGGTGCAGTGAAGTGTCATCCTCCTCAAGCTATTTCCACAAACACTAAGTGAGAGCCACGTGGTCCTCAGTCTCTATGCACTTGTGGCGTCCAGAGGCACTAGCTAACATGATGATGTTACATTGGAGAAGCCTGGAGGCTTGTGAGGACATAAATCACACAGTAAAGACACCAGAAGACCAAAAACAACAACAACAACAACAACAACAACAACAACAAACAAAAAACAAACAAGGCCAGATAAAAGTTTCCAGAAAGTATTGCAACTGAAACTGGCAACAGAATTTACCTTGTCTTTTTCTGCATCCTTGGTAGAGACACAACTGATATTTCCCATTGGAGCTGCATCACGTCTTAGGTCTCATAAAGGATGGAGGCGGTTGGAGGTTGATTCTGACTTGCATAGACTGTGTGGAAGAAAAACAAACCATCCTGAACATGTTTCATTATATTCAACTCGTTCACACTCTCGGGTCCCTTACCAGGGACAGAGTGTTTTCCACGTGCCTCGGGTGACCTTTGAGGACAAGAGGGAGATCTGATCCCGTCCCTTGAGGAAGGTTCACAGGGCCCTGGTTCAGGTGTTTTTGTAACTAAACAAGCAGTTGTGAACAGCTCAGGTCTCAACTCGCTAGAAAGTATGTTAGGGGTGTGTTTCATCCCTCAGAGAGCCCAGCACATGGTCTCTGTACAAGCTACATCCTAAGGAATGCTATGTCTCTCAGCACGTATAAGGCCTCTTTCCTTCTCTATCAGAGACACGTGTTGCCCAGCTCACTATGTGGAAATGACTGCCCATTTCATGCATGTCCTGAGAAACTTGAAGAACCTTACAACGTCCTCACTCAGGCTGACCTGAAAGCCCTGTGGTGCCATCAATGCATCTCCTCCAAACACATAACAAGTAAAAGACACAACGTGTTTTATAAGTCAACTCATACTAGTCATATCATCTTTCCACATGGTGGAGGAGGAAGGTGAGGTCCCAGAGGACCCCAGTTTGGAGAAGGTGGGGGTGGTCCAAAGCCCATGGGTGGTGATAAATGTCAGCCCACGGGGTATGACATGGAGGGCACTTCTGGGAAAGGAGGAAATATCCTGGAAACCACGTGGACCTGCAGGACAGAAATTAAACTTTTGACATGTGTTAGGGTAAAAGGTGAAAAATTCAACACCAACACCAACACTAACATACCTGAACCCCAATGAAGCCGAATGGCACCTGTCTCCTTCCTCTCCACCTGGTGTCAACAGGGCAGCATCAGTGCTTCTAAACTCCACCCTTCCCACTGGGTCCCACCTAGAATTTCTAAGAGTTGGGGGAGGCAAAGCAGTGCATTGCTGGCAGCATGGTACTAGCTGTGTCTGCAAATGTGGGGAAGGAAGTGGCTAGTCTTAAAGAATCAGAGGGATAATTCCAGACTACTAAAGAAAGTCTGTTCCACACACACACAGTCTTCTATGTCCAGGACTACTCTCCACCCAGCCCTTCACCACCTCAACAGCTCCGTCTTGGCATAGTAAGAGCTGAAACGATGAGGAAGAATTTTGTTTCCGTACTATTCATTTACATCTTTAATCCATTTCAAGTTAATTCTTGGAGTGGTATAACATAAGGTGCTAAGCTTTATTCTTATGCACGTGTATATCCAATTTTCCCAGCCCCAGTTATTCAAGAGAATACCCTTCTCCACTATGTATTCTTGACGCCCTTGTCAAATACTAGTTGACTGTTCATGCAAGGGTTTAGTTTGGGCTCTCAATTTCCGTTCCATTGTCTTGTGTGTGTGCTTATGCCAGTGACATAATTGATTTCTTTGTGTTAGAATGCAGCTAGAAATCGAGAAGTGTGATGCCTCCTATTTTGTTCTTTCTTGCGTTGGCTACTTGGGGTCTTTTTGTGGTTCCAAATACATGTTAGGATATGTTTTTCTAATTGCATAAAAATTGCATTGGAGTCTTGATAAAGATTGCACTGAATCTCTAGATGGCTTTGGGTAATATGGACATTGTATCTATATTAATTCCTCTTAAAGACAGACGTGGGATGGCTTTTCACTGATTTGTGTGTTCTCCTGTTTCTTTCATCCAAATTGAATTTCTTCCATTTCAGTACATGGGTGTTATAGTTTTCTGTAGAGAGATCTTTCACTTCCTTGGCTAAATTATTCCTATACAGTTTATTGTTTTTGATGCTATTGTAAATGGATTGTTTTCTTTTCTTCTTAGATAATTTGGTTAGTGTATAGGAAAGGTACAGAATGTGATAAGGCGACTTTCTAGTTTGGAACTTTAATGTATTTCTTGATTAGATATTAACAAGTTGTTTTACACTGAACTTTATTTCATTCTTTTACCTTTTTAAAAAATCATGTTATTTGGGAATAGCTGATACAGTATGTTACATTAGTTTCAGATGAACAACATAGTGATTGGACAAGTGTATACATTCTGATACGCTAACACAGGTGTAGCTACAATCTGTCACCATGCATCACTATTCCAGTACCATTCTCAATGTTCCCTATGCTATATCCTCTATCTGTAATTTATTATTCCATAACCAGAAGCCTGCATTACCCAATCCCCTTCACATATCTAGGGCATCCTTGTCTTGTTCCTGATCTTAGAGGACAATCTTTCACAATTTCACTATAGAGTATGATGTTAGATATGGGATTCACATACATGGCCTTTCTTATGTTGAGATACGTTCCCTCTACGGGGAATTTTTAAAGACTTTTTTAGCACAAATGGATACCAAATTTTCTCAGAACTTTTTTTTTTTGTGTATCTATTGACATAGTCACAGCAGTTTTCTTTTTAATTTTTAAAATGTATGGGGCGCCTGGGTGGCTCAGTTGGTTGAGCGTCCGACTTGATTCACGTCATGATCTCACGGTCTATGGGTTTGAGCCCTGCATCAGGCTCTGTGCTGACAGCTCAGAGCCTGGAGCCTGCTTCGGATTCTGTGTCTCACACTCTCACTACCCCTCCCCTGATCATGCCCCCCCCTCTCTCTCTTTCTGTCTCTCTCTTTCTCTCTGTCTCTCTGTCTCTGTCAAAAGTAAATAAACATTAAGAAAAATTTTAAAAATGTATTTATTTTGTTTACTTTAAATTTATTTATGTATTTCTTTAGTATATATTTTTTTCAAGTTTTTATTTAAATTCTAGTTGGTTAACATACAGTGTAATGTTAGTTTCAGGAGTACAATGTAGTCATCCATCACTTACATACAACATCCAGTGTTCCTCACTACTAGCGCCCTCCTTAGCCGATCACCCATTTAACCCATCCCCCTGCCCACCTCCCTTCTAGTAATCCTCCGTTTGCTATTTATAGTTGAGTCTGGTTTTGGGACGATTTTTCTTTCATTCAATTATGTGAGGGGTCATATTTATTGATTTTCATTTCTGAAACATCCTTCCTTTACAGGGAAAAACCCTACATCGTGGTCAATGATCCTTTTTATGCGATGGTTAATTTGGTGTGCCTGTATATCACTGGGAATTATTCATCTATATTCATCATGGGAATACTGGCCTATAGTTTTCTGTTCAGGTAGTATCCTTTTCTGGCTTCCTACCAGGGTAATTCCAGTCGCATGAAATGAGTTTATGGTGTTCATTCCTTTTGAATCAGTGAGAGGACTGCTGTTATTTCTTCTACAAACGTTTGGTCACATTCACCAGTGAATCTACCTGGTCCTGGGCTTTTCTTCCCTGAGAGAATTTCGATTACTGATTCAATTTACTTACTTTGGTTATCTTCTTGTATTGACGCAGTCTTCCTTTAATGGGTCTGTGCAAACCTTCTATTTCTTCCTGATACAGTCTTGGTAGGTTGTGTGTTTCTAAGAACCTATCCATTTCTTCTATGTAGGCGGTTTGCTGGCATCTAATTTAGCCATGGTCGCCTCTTTGTCTCCTTTATGTTTCTTTGGTATCAGGTGTAATGTCTGCCCTTTTATTTATAATTATTTTGAGTTGGGTCCTCTCTCTGTCTTAGCATAGTATACGTATAATCTTGAAATTTTTGTTTCACTCTTCAGAACACCCACTGTTGGCCTTCTTCATATTTTCTATTGATTTCATGGTCTCAGTTTCATTGGTTTCCACTCTCATATGCATTACTTCCTCCCTTTTGAGAACATTGGACATGGGTAGATTGTTGTTTTTTTTTCTAGTTCTTTTAAATTAAAGGTAGGTTGTTCATTTGAATCCCAAATCTACCCTCCACGCATGCAAAACCAGTGTCTCATCAGAGAACCTTCAATAGGTCTCTTCTGCCCTATTTCTCATTCTCCAAACTCTGAGAAATGGAACCAGAAAACTTATTTGAAGACACAATGGATGAAAACTTCCTTAATGTGGGGAATGAAACAGATGCAGAAGTAGGAGGCACAAAGAACCCCCAAAATATTCAACAGAAGCAGATCCACATCAAGTCATATAGGAATTAAAATGCAAAATGTCGTGATAAAGAAAAAATTTAATAGCAGAAAAACCAAAAGATGACAATTACCTACAAGAGAAGCCCCATAAGGTTATCACTGGATGTTTTTCAGAAGAAACTTTGAAACCGTAAGTGAGCAGCACGGTATGGTAAAGGTGCTGAATGGATAACATCTGCAGCCAGAGCGTCTATCCACAACACTATCATTCAGATGGAAGGAGAGATGAAGAGGTTCCCAAATAAATACTCAGCGAGTTCACAACCAACAAACCACCCCTGAAAGAAATGTTAAAGCGGACTCTTTAAGTGGAAAAGAAACACCTAAAGTGACACTATTAACGTGCGAAACGCAAAAGCAATAAAAATGAGTACATCTATAAAACATCAGCCAAAGTAGTCGCGATATGAAAGGTTTTGAAATATGACACTACATATCTACAACACGGGGAGGAGAGGAGTGAAGAACTGGTTCAAACTTAAACAACTATCAACTAAATATAGACTTCTATATGCACAAGTGGTTAGGTACAAACCTAATAATAACCACAAATCAAACACCACCAATACATATGCAGACTATAAAGACAAGCAATATCAACTGTGGTACTAAAGAAACCCAGCAAACCGTAAAAAAGAGAAAGAGAAGAAAGGATCAGAAAGATTCAGAAACAACAATCATCAAGTAATAAAAGGACAAGTATATGTCTATCAATTACCTTGAAAGGAAACAGGATAAATGCTCCAATCAAAGGCACAGGGTGACAGATAGGGGAGCCTGGATGGCTCAATCACTTGAGATTTCGACTCTTGACTTCGGATCAGGCTATGATGCCAGGGTCATCGGAATGAGTCCTAATTGGGCTCTGCACTGAGCATGGAACTTACTTAAGATACATACTGAGTCTCATTCTCTCTCTTGCTCTCTCTCTACCCCCGTTTACCCCAACCAGCCCTCCCATACCCAAGCTCTCTCTCCTCATAATAAAAGGCACTGGGTGAGAGAATGAAGGAAATATAGGACCTATCTATTCTCTACCTACAAGAGAGTAATTACAGAAGTAAATCATCAAAAGAAAACAGCAGTAGCCATACCTATATCAAACAAATACATTTAAAAATAAAACTCTAAGAAGAGAGAAAGAAGGAAATTATAATGATAAAAGGAATAATCCAACGAAAGATACAACAATTGTAAACATCTATGTGCTCAACCTGAGAGAATCCAATACACAAAACACTGAAAACCTAAAGTAAAGAATTGATACTCATACAATCATAGAAGGGTACTTTAACACCGCAAAGACATCAAGGGAGATATCATTCCATCAGAAAATACACATTTGTATATTTTCTAATAACAGCATGCACATGGGTTCCAGAATTGATGAAGAAATACTCGACATGGAACATGGAATATCACCATGTCATTTCCAAAGCAAGACGGCAGCTGCACGGGAGGATTCCTGAAGCCTACAGTAAGGGTGGCACATACATATGTCTAGCCTTGGAACCAATAGAATAATCTTGACGGGAACACACCCTTGTGACTCCACTCAGCCCTTTGGTGATACACCTGCTATGCTCTGGGGTAACAACCCAGAGCCGACAGGGAGCTGACCCTAAACCTAATGGTAACCCTAACTAGAACACTCACCCTACACCTAACCCTATATATCACACTAACTTTACAACAGATCCATGTCGGAGCATGTGCCCTCATTTCAGCCTTCCATGGAATTCAAAACACTGATGTCACTTCGACCCTGTCGACTTCCCTGGACCGAACCATAAACCTCTGACAACACCACGTGGCTGGGGTCCAGAAGCAGTAAAGGGTCACTCGGAAAGGAATGTGGAACCTCACCATGTCATTTCCCAGGCCCGACTGCAGCTGCCCGAGAGGATTCCTGAGGCTTACCCTACAGGGGGCCATAGATTTGTGTGAAACAGGAAGCCAAAGACTGGTCTTGATCGGCACCCTCCCTGTACCCTCATCTCAGACCCTAACCCCACCACAAAAGGGGACCCTCCAACGAAACTAAAGGGGGCCTAGAACCCTACCCTACACTTGAGAAACCCCGTGTCATAGGCCCTCATTTCAGCCCTCGAGGGAGATCACGAGACCTGAGTCGCTTCGGCCCCGGCGACATCCCTGGACCGAAACCTAACCCTAGCTAAGGCACTCTCTTCATGGGGACCCAATTCCAACGTCTGACAACACCACGTGCCTGGGGTCCAGAAGCGGTGCAGGCTCACAAGGCATGGAACCTGGAAGCTCAGCATGTCGTTTCCCAAGCTGGGCTGCAGCTGACCCAGAGGATTCCGGAGGCCTCCTCGACCAGGGGCCGATCGACGTGTGTGGCCTTGGCAGCCAAAGACTGATACTGATCTGCACGCTCCCTTGTGTGCTCAACTCAGCCCTTCGGGGAGACCACTGCCCTACTGTGGGTTCAGCGCCTGGAGTCTCCTGGGACCTAAACCTAACCTTACCCAAAACCAGGACCCTGCTCTGAAAACTAAGCGGGCCTCGATCCCTAAACCTACACTTGAGCCACCCCATTGCATGGGCCCTCACTTCAGGCCTCGAGGAAGAATATGAGACCGGAGTCGCTTTGAACCTGGTGACGTCCCTGGAAAGAAACCTAACCCTAACTAAGGCACTCTCCCCATGGGGACCCAATACCAAAATGTGACAACACCAAGTGGCTGGGGTCCACAGGCGGTACAGGCTAACTGGGTATGGAACCTGGAAGCTGTCCATTTCGTTTCCCGGGCCCGGCTGCAGCTGCCCGAGAGGATTCCTGAGGCCTCCCCAACAAGGGGCCCATCGACGTGTGTGGCCTTGGCAGCCAAAGACTGATCCTGACCGGTAGTCTCCCGTGTGCCCTCAACTCAGCCCTTCAGGGAGACCACTGGACTGCTATGGGTTAGGCGCTTGGAGCCTCCTGAAAACTAACCCTAACCCTAACCCTACCTCAAACCGGTTGCCTCCACCGAAAACTAAGCCGGCCTTGTAACCGAACCCTAAACTTTAGATGCCCCGTCGCATGGGCCCTCACTTCAGCCCTCAAGGGACATAACAAGAGCGTAGTCGCTTTGGGCTGGCGATGTCCCTGGCCTGAACCCTAACCCTAGCTGAGGCTCTCTCCCCATGGTGACCCAACACCAACGTCTGACAACACCACGCGCCTGGGGTACACAAGCGGTGCAGACTCACTCGACATGGAATCTGGAAGTTCACCATGTCGTTTCCCAGGCTCGGCTGAAGCTGCCTGAGATGATTTTGGAGGCCTCCCCAACCAGGGCCTGTCGATGTGGGTGGCCTTGTCACCCAAAGACTGAATCTGACCGGCACCCTCACTTGTGCCCTTAACTCAGCCCTTCGGGGAGACCACTGCCCTGCTGTGGGTTTGGCGCCTGGAACCTACTGGGACATATCCCTAACCCTAAAACTACCTCGATCCGGGAACCTCCAATGAAACCTAAGTGTTCCTCGAACCCTAACCCTACACTTGTGTCGCCTGGTCGCATGGGCCCTCACTTCAGCACTCGAGGTAGGTCACGAGAACGGAGTGCTTTCGGCACTGGCGATGTCCCTGGACCGAACCCTAAACCTAGCTAAGGCACTCTCCCCATGTGGACCCAATACCAAAGTCTAAAAACACCATGGGCCTAGGGTACACAAGAGGTGCAGGCTCACTCAGCATGGAACCTGGAAGCTCACCATGTCTTTTCCAAGCCCCGCTGCAGCTGCCCGAGAGGATTCCAGAGGCCTCCTCGACTAGGAGCCCATCGACGTGTGTGGCCGTGACAGGCAATGACTGAACCTGACCGGCAAACTCACTTGTGCCCTCAACTCAGCCCTTCGGGGAGACCACAGCCCTGCTGTGGGTTCGGCGCCTGGAGCCTCTTGGGACCTAACCCTAACCCTAACATGACCCTTAACTGGGAGCCTCCACCAAAACGTAAGGCTGCCTTGAACCCTAACCCTGCACTTGAGCCGCCTTCTCGCATGGGCTTTCACGTCAGCCCTGGAGGGAGACCACGAAACCTGAGTCGCTTCGGCACTGGAGATGTCCCTGGACCGAACCCTAATCCTAGCTAAGGCTCTCTCCCCATGGGGATCCAATTCCAACCTCTGAACAAACCACGCATCTCGGGTCCATAAGCGGTGCAGGCTCACATGGCATGGAACGTGGAAGCGCAGCATGTCATTTCCCAGGCCGGGCTGCAGCTGCCCCAGAGGATTCCGGAAGCCTCCTCGACCAGGGGCCCATCGACGTGTGGGGCCTTGGCAGCTAAAGACTGATCTGAGTGGCACCATCCCTTGTGACCTCAATTATGCCCTTCGGGGAGAACAATGCCCACCTGTGGGTTCGGAGCCTGGAGACTCCTGGGACCTAACACTAACCCTAATCCTAGCCCGAACCAGGACCCTCCACCGAAACCTAAGCCTGCCTCGATCCTAACACTGCACTTTAGCCGCCTTGTCCCATCGTCCCTCAATTCAGCCCTGGAGGGAGATCACGAGACCTGAGTCGCATCGGCCCAGGCAACGTCCCTGAACCGTATCCTAACCTTACCTAAGACTATCTCTCCTGGGGACCCAATTCTTAAATCTGAGAACACCCCTTGCCTGGGGTACAGTAGCAGAGCAGGCTCAAACTGCATGGAACCTGGAAGCTCAACATGTCGATTCCCAGGATGGGTGGCAGCTGCCAGAAAGGATTCAGATGCCCCCTCGACCAGAAACCCATCGACGTGTGTGGACTTGGCAGCCAAAGACGGATCCTGAACGTCACCGTCCATTGTGCACTCAACTCAGCCCTTCGGGGAGACCAGTGCCCTGCTGTGGGTTCGGCGCCTGGAGCCTCCTGGGACCGAACCCTACCCCTAACCGTACCCCTAACGGGACCATCCACCGAAACCTAAGCCTGCCTCGAACCCTAACCCTGCAATTGAGCCACCTTGTCGCATGGGCCCTCACTTCAGCCCTCGAGGGAGATCATGAGACCTGAGTCGCTTCGGCCCTGGCGACATCCCTGGACCGAACCCTAACCCTAGCTAAGGCTCTCTCCCCATGGGGACCCAATTCCAACGTCTGACAGCAGCACGCGCCTGGGGTCCAGAAGCGGTACAGGCTCACACGGCATGGAACCTAGAAGTGCACCATGCCGTTTCACAGACCGGGCTGCATCTGCCGGAGAGGATCCCGGAGGCCTCCTCGACCAGGGGCCCATCAAAGTGTGTGGCGTTGGCAGCCAAACACTGATCCTGAACGTCACCGTCCCTTGTGCCCTCAACTCAGCCCTTCTGGGAGACCACTGCCCTGCTGTCGGTTCAGCGCCTAGAGACCTCTGGGGACTAACGCTAACCCTAATCCTAGCCCGAACCGGGACCCTCCACCAAAACCTAAGCCTGCCTGGAAACCTAACCCTGCACTTGAGCCGCCTTGTCGCATGGGCCCTCATTTCAGGCCTCACGGGAGATCATGAGACCGGATTCGCTTTGGCCCTTGCAACGTCCCAGGACCGAACCTAACCCTAGCTAAGGCTCTCTCCCCATGGGGACCCAATTACACCATCTGACAACACCACGCACCTGGGGTGCAGAAGCGGTGCAGGCTCACTCGGCATGGAAACTGGACGCTCAGCTAGTCAATTCCCATGGCGGGCTGAAGCTGCTTGAGAGGATTCCAGAGCCCTCCTCGATGAGGGGCACATCGACGTGTGTGGCCGTCCCATCTGCCCTCATCTCAGCCCTGCGGGGAGACCATGCCCTGCTGTGGGTTTGGCGTCTGGAGCCTCTTCTGTCCTAACCCTAATCCTAACCGTACCCCTAACCGGGACCCTCCACCAAAACATAAGGCTGCCTCGAAAACTAACACTGTACTTGTGCGGCCTTGTCCCATGGGCCCTCACTTCAGCCCTCGAGGGAGATCACGAGACCAGAGTCGCTTCAGCCCTGGCGACGTCCCTGGACCAAAACCTCACCCTAGCTCAGGCACTCTGCCCATGGGAACCCAATTCCACCGTCTGACAAGACCACGTGCCTGGGGTCCAAAAGAGGTGCGGCACACCGGGCTTGGAACCTGGAAGCCTACCATGTCATTTTCCAGGCTGGGCTGCAGCTGCCTCAGAGGTTTCGGATGGCTCCTTGACCAGGGGCCCATTGACGTGTGTGGCCAGGGAAGCCCAATACTGATCCTGACCGTCACCGTCCCTTGTGCCCTCAACTCATCCCTGCGGGAGATCACTGCCCTGCTGTGGGTTCAGCGCCTGGAGCCTCCTGGGACCTTACCCTAACCGTAACCTAACCCCTAACTGGGACCACCACCCAAACCAAACCCTGCCGCGAAACCTACCCTGTACTTGAGCCACCTTGTTGCATGGACACTCACTTCAGCCCTCAAAGGAGACCACGTGACCATAGTCGCTTAGGTCAAGGCGACGTCCATGGACAGAACCCTAACCCAAGGTAAGGGACGCTCCCCATGGGGACCCAATTCCACCGTCTGACAACACCACGTGCCTGAGGTACAAAAGCGGTGCAGGTTCACTCGGCATGGAACCTGGAAGCTTAGCATGTTGTTTCACAGGCCAGGCTGCAGCTGCCCGAGAGAATTCCAGAGGTTCCTCGACCAGGGGCCCATTGACGTGTGTGGCCTTGGCATCAAAAGACTGATCCTGACCGTCACCATTGCTTTTGTCCTCAAAACAGCCCTTCGTGGAGACCACTCCCCTGCTGTGGGTTTGGCGCCAGGAGCTTCCAGGGACCTAACCCTAACCCTAACCCTAACCAGACAACTAACCGGGAACCTCCACTGAAACCTAACCCTGCCTCAAAACCTAACCTTGCACTTGAGCTGCCTTCATACATGGGCCCTGACCTCAGCCCTCGAGGAAGATCACGAGTCCGGAGTCGCTTCGGCTCTGGCGACGTCCCTGGACTGAACCCGAATCATAGCTAAGGCTCTCTCCCGGTGGGGACCCAATTCCAACGTCTGACAACACCACGCTCCTGGGGTCCAGAAGTGGTGCAGGCTGACTCAGCATGGAACCTGGAAGCTCACCATGTCATTTCCCAGGCCCGGCTGCAAATGCGCGAGAGGATTCCGGAGGCCTCCTCCAGGAGGGGCCAATCGAAGTGTCTGGACTTGGCAGCCAAAAACAGATCCTGAACAGCAAAGTCCCTTGTGCCCTCAACTCAACCCTTCGGGGAGACCACTGCCCTGCTGTGGGTTCGGCGCCTGGAGCCTCCTGGGACCTAACCCTAAACCAAACCCTACCCGACCCGGGGACCTCCAATGAAACCTAATCCTGCCTCGAACCCTAACCCTGCAATTGAGCCGCCATCTGGAATGGACCCTCACTTCAGCCATCGAGGGAGAACAGAAGACTGGAGTCGATTTGGCCCTGGTGACGTACCTGGACTGAATCCTAACCCTTGCTAAGTCTCTCTACACATGGGGACCCAATTCCAACGTCTGACAACCCCACGTGCGTGGCGTCCATAAGCGGTGCAGGCTGACTCGCATGGAACCTGGGAGCTCACCATGCCGTTTTCAAGGCCCTGCTGCAGCTGCCGGAGAGTATTCCAGAGGTCTCCTCAACCAGAGGTCGATTGACGTGTGTGGCCTTGGCAGCCAAAGACGGAACTTGACCGGCACCGTACCTTGTGCCCTCAACTGAGCCCTTCGGGGAGAACACTGTCCTGCTGTGGGTTTGGCACCTGGATCCTCCAGGGACCTAACCCTAACCCTAACCCTTCCGTGATCCGGGACCCTCCACCGAAACCTAAGATTACCTCAAACCCTAACGCTGATATTGAGCCGCCTCCTGGCAAGGGCCCTCACTTCAACCCTCGAGGGAGATCACGAGACTGGAGTCACTTCGGCCCTGGTGACCTCCCTGGTCCGAACCCTAACCCTAGCTAAGGCTCTCTCCCCAGGAGTACCCAATTCCAACGTCTGACAACACAACGCGCCTGGGGTCCGTTAGCAGTGCAGGCTGACTCGGCATGGAAGTTGGAAGCTCACCATGTCGTTTCCCAGGCCCGGCTGCAGCTGCCCGAGAGGATTCCGGAGGCCTCCTCAACCAGGGGCCCAACCACGTGTGTGGCCTTGCAGACAAAGACGGATCCTGACCGGCACCATCCCTTTTGCACGCCCCTTAGCCCTTCGGGGAGACCACTGCCCTGCTGTGGGTTCCGCGCCTGGAGCCTCCTGGGACCTAACCCTAACCCTAACCCTATCCTGAACCGGGACCCTCCACTGAAACCTCAGCCTGCCTCGAACCCTAACCCTGCACTTGTGCTGCTTGTGGCATGGACCCTCACTTCAGCCCTCGAGGGAGATCACGAGCAGAGAGTCGAGTCAGCCCTGGCGACATCCGTGGCCCGAACCCTAACCCTAGCTATGGCTCTCTCCCCATCGGGACCCAATTCCAACATCTGACAACACCACGCGCCTGTGGTACAGAAGCGGTGCAGGCTGACTCGTCATGGAACCTGGAAGCTCACCATGTCGTTTCACAGGCACGGCTGCAGCTGTCCGAGAGGATTCCCCAGGCCTCCTTGACCAGGGCCCAATCACGTGTGTGGCCTTGGCAGACCAGGACGGATCCTGACCGGTACCCTCCCTTGTGTCCTCAACCTAGTCCTTCAGGGAAACCACTGTCTTTCTGTGGGTTCATCGTCTGGAGGCTCCTGGGATCTAAACTTCACCCTAAACCTACCCTGTGTCAAAACTCTCCACCTAAATCTCAGCAATCCTCGAAACCTAACCCTCTACTTGAGCAGCCCCATTGCATGGGCCCTCATTTCAGGCCTTGAGAGATTTTGGGCTCAGTGTGCCTTCGGACCTGGTGACGTCCCTGGACCAAACCCTAATCCTAGCTAAGGCTCTCTCCCCATGGGGACCCAATCCCTACGTCTGACAACACCATACGCCTTGGGTCCAGAAGGGTTGCATGGTCACTTGGTATGGCCTCTGGAAGCTCACCATATCGTTTCCCATGCCTGTTGCAGCTGCCAGAGAGGATTCCTGAGTCTTCCCCGACCAGGCGCTCATAGAGTTGTGTGGCCTTGGAAGAACAGAGTCTGATCCTGCCCGGCACTCTCCATTGTGCCCTGAACTCAGTCCTTCGGGGAGACCGCTGAAGTGTTCTGGCTTCAGCACCTGGGGCCTCCTGGGACGTAACCCCAACCCTTTCCTTAACCGGACCCTCCTCCGAATCCTAAGCCGGCCTTGAACCCTATCCCTTCATTTTAACCTCACCTTCGCATGAGTCCTCACTTCATCTCTTGAGGGAGATCTCGAGACTGGAGTCACTTCGATCCTGGCTATGTCCCTGGTCCAAACACTAACCGTAGCTAAGTCTCTCTCCCCTTGGGGACCCAATCCCTAGGTCTGGCAACACCACGCGCCTGGGGTTCCAGAAGCGGGGCAGTGTCCCTCGGCATGGTGCCTGGAACCTCACAATGTCATTCTGCAGGCATGGCTGCAGTTGTCTGAGAGAATTCCTGACGCCTACGCGACCAGTGGCCCATAGATTTGTGTGGTCAGGAAGCCAAAGACTGAACCTTACCGGCCCTTTCCCCTGTGCCCTCAACGTAGCCCATTCGGGTGACCACTGCCCTGCTGTGGATTCAATACCTGGAGCCTCTTGGGTCCTAACCCAAACCCTACCCCTAACTGGAAACCTCAACCGAATCCTAACCCGATCTTGAAACCTAATCAAACACTTGACCCCCACTGTCTCCTGGTCCCTTACTTCATTCCTCTAGGGAGATCACGAGACTGGAGTTGCTTTGGCCCTGGCAACGTCCTGGACCAAACCCTAACCCTAGCTCAGACTCTCTCCCAATGGGGATGTAAGCAACCAACTATAAATCGTCTATGAGAAAACTTGAAGAAACCCAAAGAAATGGAAAACATTCCATGCTCACGTATTAGAAGAACAAACATTGTTAAGATGTCAATACTACCAAAGCAATCGACACACTCAATGCAATCCCTATCAAAATAACACGAGCTTTCTCCACAGAGCTAGAACAAACAACCCTAAAATGTGTAAGGATCCAGAAAAGATACCGAAAGCCAAAGTCATGTTGAAAAAGAAAACAAAGGTGGAAACATGACTATTTTGGATGTATGGTGTATTAGAAAGCTGCATTCATCAAGACAGTATGTACAGGCACAGAAACGGAGACAGACGTCAATGGAACAGAATATGGAACCCAGAAATATACCCTCAAACATATGGTGAGTAATCTTTGTTAACACAGAAAGAATATCCAATGGAATAAGAGTCTCTTCAGCAAATGGTACTAGGAATACTGGACAGTGAGAATGATGAACCTGGACACTGTCCTTAAACGACACACACACACACACACACACACACACACACACACACCTCAAAATGGATGAAGTTTCTAAATGTAAGTCAGGAACCATCAAAATCCTAGAGGAGATAACAGGCAATGTGCCTCCTTGATCCTGGCCGCAGCAACTTCTCGCTTGTCATGTCTCCAGAAGCAAGGGCAATAAAAACCACAATGAACTATTGGGTCCTGAAGATAAAAAGCTTCTGCACAGCAGGGGACAAAATCAGCCAACCTAAAAGGCAACTGAATGAAATGGGAGAAGATATTTGCAGGTGTCATATCAGATAAAGGGTTAGTATCGAAAATCTATAAACAATTATCACACTCAACACCCAGAAACCAAACAATCTAGTGAAGAAATGGGCAAAAGACATGAGGAGACACCTTAAGAAAGATGACATCCAGATCGGTCACACATGAAAAGATGCTCAATCTCACTGGTCATCACTGAAATACAAATCAAACCCACAATGAGATATCCCCTCACACCTATCAGAATGGCTAAAATTAGCATCTCCGGAAACGACAGATATTGGCAAGGATGCAGGGAAAGGGAACCCTTTTGCAATGCTGGTGCGAATGCAAAGTGGTGTAGCCATTCTGGACAATAGTATGGAGATTCGTCACAAAAACAAAAAAAAATGAACTACACTAGGACCCAGCAATTGCACTACTAGGTAATCATCCAAAAGATGCACTAACGCTGACTCGAAGTGGCACGTGTACTCCAATATTTCTAGCAGCATTATCAACAATAGCTAAGTTATGCAAAGAGCCCAAATGACCATTGACAGATGAATGGATAAAGAAGATATGGTATATTCATACAATGGACTATTACTTGGCGATCAAAAAGAATGAAATCTCGCTCTTTGCAACAACGGGGATGGAACCGGACTTTCTTAAGCTAAGCAAAATATGTCAGAGAACGACACACATCCTATGATTTCTCTCATCTGTCGAATTTAATGAAACTGATGAACATAGTGCAAGGAAAGCAAAAATAAGATACACACAGAGAGGGAGTCAAATGATAAGAGACTGTTAAGTAGAGGGGAGAATCTCAGGGTTCCTGGAGGGTTACTGAATAGGGGTATGGGGTAAATGGGTGATGGGCATTAGGGGTGGACCTTGGGATGAGTATTGGGTATATTTTGTACTTGATGGATCACTAAATTCTACTGCTGAAACTGTATTCCTCTATAAGGTAACTAACTTGGGCTTCAATTTTAAAAAGAAGAAATATTAAAAATAAGTAAAGAAATGTACCACCAGTCAAAAGAAAAGAATATTTAAATCGGGCTCTTGAGTGGAAAGGAAAGACTAAAAATGTTACAGACAAGAAAGGATCAGAGAAAACATCAAGAAACAATGACAAAACAACTAGTAGAATGGGACTAAATATATACCTAGCAATAATCACTCTGACTATAAATGGACTAAATGCTCCAATCCAAAGACATTGGATAGGGCGTCAGAATGGACAAAACAAACAAACAAACAAACAAGCAAACAAAAAACAATGTCTATCTAGATGCTGCCTACAAAGCCTTATTTGGACTTAAGTCTCCTGAAGATTTGTTATTTTTTTTTTACTTTCTGTTTTAATGTTTATTTATTTTTGAGAAAGAGAGAGACAGAGCATGACGGGGGAGGATCAGCGAGAGGGAGACACAGAATCTGAAACAGGCTCCAGGCTCTGAGCTGTCAGCACAGAGCCTGACGCGGGGCTCGACCTCAGGGACCGCGAGATCATGACCTGAGCCGAAGTCGGCCCCTTAACCGACTGAGCCACCCAGGCGCCCCAAGTCTCCTGCAGATTTGAAGTGAGGGAATGAAGAAATATTTATCATGCCAATAAGGTCAAAAGAAAGCCAGTACCAATACTTATATCAGGCAAAATAAATGTTAAAACCGAGACTCTATTTTGGTACCCTTTGGGTAAATACCTAATAGTGACATTGCATGCACCCGATATTTATAGCAGAATTATCAACAGTAGCCCAACTATGGAGAAAGCCCAAGTGTCCATCAACTGATGAAGGTGTAAAGAAGTTGTGGTGTGTGTGTGTATGTATACGTATGTATATGCATATGGACATATGTGTATGTTCATATATACATACATACGTATATACACTGAAATATAACTCAGCTTCAAGAAGAATGAAATCTTGCCATTTGCAACGATGTGGATGGAACTCGAATGTATTATGCTATGTGAAATATGTCAATCAGAGAAAGACACATATATGATTTCACTCATGTGGAAGTTAAGAAACAAAACACATGAAAACTAAGGAAGGAGCCAGGAAAAAAGAAGCGTGGTAACAAACCACATGAGTCTCTTAATGTTAGAGAAAAAAAAAGTGAAAGTTGATGGAGGGAGATGGGTCAGCGCTGGGCTAGATGGAGGACGAGTATTAAGGAGAGCACTTGTTGTGATGAGCACTGGGTGTTGTAGGTAAAGGATGAATCACCGAATTCTACTCCTAAACCCGAGAATGCACTGTATGTCAACTAAGACTTAAATTAAAATACATACATACATACATACATACATACATAAAGCTATAACAAGAGATGAAGACAGACACGATCTCATACTAAAAGGGACAGCCAAACAAGAAGATCCAATGATTATAAATTTTGATGCACCCAACATGCGATCACCAAGTATACAATACATTTAGCAACAACCGTAAAGGAACTCATTTATAATAATATGATGATAGTAGAGGACTTTAACACATCACTGACATCAATGGACAGAACCTATAAACAGAACGTCAACAAGGAAACAATGGCTTTGAATGACACACTGGACCAGAAGGGTTTAACAGATATATTCAGCACACTCCATACTAAAAAGGCAGAGTACACATTCTTTTCAAGCATACCTGAGGCGTTGTCCAGAATTGATCACTTTCTAGGTGACATATCAGGCCTCAAGAGGTACCCAACGACAGAGATCAGACCAAGCATCTTTTCTAACCACAAAGCTAGGAAACTTGAAGTCAACCAC
This sequence comes from Felis chaus, assembly GCA_019924945.1. Classification (NCBI taxonomy): domain Eukaryota; kingdom Metazoa; phylum Chordata; class Mammalia; order Carnivora; family Felidae; genus Felis; species Felis chaus. Next base: position 146,641 of record JAGKTF010000044.1, on the reverse strand, counting down.
AAATAAAGGGCGGGGCGGGGGGGGGGGGGAGGCCACAAATAAAGGGAGGTTAAGTAACATGCTACTAAATGAATGGGTCAAACAGGAAATCAATGAGAAAATACACTGAAACAAATGAAAATGAAAATACACTGGTAAAACCCTTTGGAATGCGGCAAAAGCAGTCTATGATGGAAGTATATAGCAATACAAGCCTACCTTAAAGAGCAAGAAAAATCTCAAAGAATCCTAACTTACACCTAAAGCAATGAGAAAAAGGGCAGCAGAAGGAAGGAAATAATAAGAGTTTATGGCAGAAATAAGGAATATAGAAACCAAAAAGACACTAGACCAAATCAATGAAACCAGGGGCTGGATCATTGAAAGCAGTAATCAACTGGAAAACCTCCTAGGCAGACTCTTCACAAAGAAGACAGAAAGGACTCAAATAAATGAAATCACAAATAAGAAAGGAGAAATGACAGTCAACACCACAAAAATACAATTAGAAGATAATATTATGAACAACTATATGCAACAAATTGGACACTCTGAGAAAAATGGACAAATAACTAGAAACACACACACTACCAAAACTGAAACAGGAAGATACCTAAAATCTGAAAACAGAAAGATACCCCATCAGTAATTAAAAAAATCTCCCCCCAACACAAGAGTTGATGGCCAGACGGCTTCGTTGATGAATTCTACCATCCATTCAAGGAAGAGGTAATATGTATTCTCCTTGAATTATTACAAAAAATAAAAAAAGAAGGAAAACTTACAAATTCTTCATATGAGGCCATCATTACCCTGATACCAAAACGAAATGAAGCCTCCACTAAAACCGAAAACTGCAGCGGCGCCTGTGTGGGTCGGTCGGTTTACTGTCCAACTCTTAATTTTGGATTAGGACATTATCTTGCGGTACGTGGATTCGAGTCCCAAGTTGGGCCCTGCCATGACAGTGTGGGGCGTGGCCAGGATTCTCTCTCTCCCTGTCTCACTGCCCCTCCCTCACTTTTATGTACACTATCTAAGGAAAGAAATAAGCATTTAAAAAGATGTTTAAAAAAATTTAAATAAAACTGCAGAGCAATAACCTGATGACTATGTATGCCGAAATTCTCATTAAAATACCTTCAAATTAAAGTCCACAATACATTGATAGAATCATTTCCCATAATCAAGTGGGATATATTCCTGGGCTGCAAGCGTGGTTCCACATTCACATATCAATCAACATGATGCACCACAGTAATAGAAGAAAGGATAAGAACAATAGGATGCTTTCAACAGAGGCAGGGAAACTATTTGATAAAATGTCACATCCATTCATGATAAAAACCCTCAGCAAAGTACATTGAGACTCAACCTAACTGCACATAATAAAGGTCGTCTATGAAAAACCCACAGCTCATCTCATCCTCAATGGGGAAAAATTGGAAGTTTTTCTTCCAAAGTCAGGGACAAGCTAGGAATGACCCCTCTCACCACTGTTATCCCACATAGTACGGGAAACCCTAACCACAGCACTCAGACAACACAAAGAAATAAGAGGCATCCAAATCGGCAAGGAAGAAGTAGCACTTTCGCTGTTTGGAACTGACATGATAGGTTCTATAAAAAACATGAAAGGCTCCCTTAAAAATTGCTAGAATCGATATATGAATTTGACAAGTCACAATCTACAGAAATCAAGGAATATAGATGTATTGAATTTTTAACACAAATCATGAATTAACACAGAGAGAAAGTTAGGGATCAATCCCATTGACAGGCTCACAAATACCACAAGAAACCAGGAATAAACCTAACCAAAGAGGTGAAAGACCTGTACTCTAAAGCCTATGAAACACTGATGAAATAAATGGAAGAGGACACAAAGAAATGGACATACATTTCATGTTCATGGATGGGAAGCACAAAATACTGTTAAAATGTCTACACTCCTCAAAGCAATCTACACATAAAATGAAATGAAGTGTGATAGGGATATCATGCTAACAAAAACATTTGTCACAGAACAAGAACAAATAATCTCAAAATGTGTATGGAATGACAAAAGTCCCCAAACAGCCAACACAAACTTGTAGAAGAAAAGCAAAGCTGGAGACATCACAATTCCAGACTTTAGGTCATATTACAAAGCTATACTTATCAGAACAGTACGATCAGTATGTCCGTGCTGAACAGTACTGACAAAACAACAACCAAAAATAACAACAACAAGAAACTCATATGCATAGATCAATAGCATGGAAACCCAGAAATAAACTCACACCTCTATGGTCAATTAATTCTCAACAAAGCAGGAAACAACATCCAATGGAAAAAAAAGATAGTCTTGGGACACATGGGTGGCCCAGTCACGAAAGCGTGTGATGGTGGGTTCAGCTCAGGTCATGATCTCAGGGTAGTGCAGAGCATGCGTGGGATTCTCTCTCTCCATATCTCTCTGCCCCTCTTCTGCATGCTCACTCGCTCACTCTCTCTCTCTCTCTCTCTCTCAAAAATAAATACATAAATTTAAAAAAAGGCTCCTCAACATATGGTTTTGGAAAAACTTGACTGAAATCTGCAAAACAAAACAAAAACAACGGACCACTTTCTTATAACATACACAAAAATAAATCCAACATGGGCAACACCTATATGTGAAACCTGAAACCATAAAAATCCCAGAGGATAACACGGGTAGTATCTTCCTTGACATTGCCTGTACAAACGTCTTTGTAGATATATCTCTAGAGGTAAGGGAAACGCAAGCAAAAATAATGAGACTTTATAAAAATTAAAACCTTCCGTCACCAAGGAAATAATCAACAAAACGAAAACATCAACAGAATGATATTTGCAAACGACATCGGATAAAGGGTTAGTGTCCAAAATATATACAGTTATCCAGCACCCAAAAAATGAGAAATCTGATTAAAAATGGGCAGAAGACACGAGTGGACATTGCCCTAAGGAAGACATATACATGGCCAACAGACACATGAAAAAATGCTCAACAATACTGATCTTCAGGGAAATACAATTCGAAAGTACACTGAGAGAACACATCACATCTGTCACAATGACTAAAATCAATGAAGTATGACACAGCAGGTGTTGCCAAGGATGTGGGGAAAGAATAACCCTCTTGCACTGTGGGTAGGAATGCAAACTGGTGCAGCCACTCTGGAAAACCACATGGAGATGTCAAAAAACAAAACGAAACTGGAAATAGAAGTACCTTACAATCCAGCAACTTCACTACAAGGTATTTCCACAAAGAATACAAAATCTTCAAAGGGATACCTGCACCGTGTTGTTTACAGCAGCATTTTCTACAAAAGCCAAATGACAGAAACTATCCAAGCACCCATCAACGGATGAATAAATTGAGATGTGGTCTATGGAATGTAATATGATTTAGCCGTAAAAACATGAAATCTTGCCATTTGCCACGAGGTGGATGGAGAGAGAGAATGTTATGCTGGGTGAAATAAGCCTGTCAGAGAAAGTCAAATACCCAATGATTTCACTAACACATGGCAAGAAAACAAAACAAAGGGGCGGGGGGAGGAGACAAATGGACTCTTAACTAGGAAACAAACTGAGGAGTTCCACAGCGAGGTGAGGGAATGGGTGAAACAGCTGATGGGGATTAAGAAGTGCACCTGGGATGAGCACCGGGTGACGTGTGGAAGTGTTGCTCTATATTGGACACCTGACACTAATATTACACTGTGTCTTCACTCAGTGGAATTTAAATTAAAAGATAACATAAGGTTCCTGAGACTTACCTACTGGGTTTTCGGTAGTGTTCAATCACTTCACTAGGTTGGAAAAATAACCATGAAATTTTTTAAAAAGCATGTATGATGTGTGGGACAGTTTGTGGCCTTACCTTGGCCTCTGGGTCCAGCAGAACTCGGAACATGGGTCCCAGCTCCTTCTTCTAGAAGGTCGTGAGACGAGCATTTCATGGATCCACGTCCTAATTGAATGCAGCTCCCGTGCTTCTGAATTTCTGTTAGGGTTCCTTCCCGGAAACAAGCCTGGATCTGGAACAAACCATCGGCTGCATCTATGAGGTGATGTCGTGGGACCCCACAATCCACAAGTCCTTTAGTAAAATACGTCTTGTTCAAAGACTGTCCGGGAAGGGGTGGAATGACACACGGGAACAGCCCAGAAAATGCAAAGGCCTGTGCAGCTCAGCGACCAGCTTGACCAGGGAAGCCACCCGGCGCCCCCTCCCCAGCACTCAGTACAACAAGGCAGCTTCTCTCTGGTGACTCAGGAGATGCCAAGTTGCTGCTAAGCTCCCAAGGTCTCCCCTGGGGCAGGTGGCAGAAACTGCTGGAAATGCAGCTCTGCTCTCTGTACTCAGGCACCAGCAGAGGACTGAGTCCTCTGAGAACAGTCTAAGCCCTTCCTGCTCTGAGGTGCCCTGGGTCAGATAAACAGATGGTGCGCCCTCTGCTGGCTATCACTGCCTAGCAGAGGAACCTGCCCCTCGGGGGTCTGTGGTACTTGAGCTCTCTCTGCTGGCCACCATGGGAATTCCTTCAATGTTGAAGGCCCTGGTTGCTGAGCTGAGAGACGGAAGGTGCTCTGGGCAACTAAGCCTGTTCTCCTCGTTGGGAAGGTTTTAGTGACAGGGCCTGGGACACAAAATCTTTTCCTTGTCTTTCTTGTGAGTGAAGATTGAAACCGAATTTATTAACGTAACGACATCATTGGTAATGTTTTAAGCAATATTCACAGAAAAATAGACACCGATTTACACATGCTGAACTAGAGGTAATTTTGTTTAGCACCAAAATATTTAGGTTAGATAAAGAATGGACACCTTTGAGAGAGAGAGAGAGATACCGGCGTCCAGCTATGGAGTGAATGAGTCCTAGGGATACAAGGGACAGCCAATGGAATGGAGTCAATCCTGTAACAATATTGTTGCATGCTTTCACAGGATAGCTACACTTGTGGTTGAGTACAACATAATGTAGAGACATATGGAATGACTACAATGTATGCCTAAAACTAACGCAACAAATGTGTGAACAATATTTCAATTAAAAATAGACATCCTTGGGGCGCCTGGGTGGTGCAGTCAGTTAAGCGTCCGACTTCAGCCAGGTCACGATCTCGCGGTCCGGGAGTTCGAGCCCCGCGTCAGGCTCTGGGCTGATGGCTGAGAGCCTGGAGCCTGTTTCCGATTCCGTGTCTCCCTCTCTCTCTGCCCCTCCCCCGTTCATGCTCTGTTTCTCTCTGTCCCAAAAATAAATAAACGTTGAAAAAAAAATTAAAAAAAATAAAAAATAAAAAATAAAAATAAAAATAGACATCCTTTACACTATCTTTAATTACTTCTTCTTTGCCACTAAACTATCCTTCCTAGGGTGCTTGGGTGGCTTATTCGGTTAAGCGTCCGACTTTGAGTCAAGTCAGGATTTGGCAGTCCATGAGTTTGAGCCCCGCATCAGGCTCTGTCCTGAGAGCTCAGAGCCTTGAGCCTGCCTCATATTCGGTGTCTCCCACTCTATCCCCCTCCCCAGCTCGGGTTCTCTCAAAAAAAGAAACATTAAAAATGAAAAATCATTCCTCATTGAGAATCTGCGAATTTCCATTCATACCAGATTCTCTAACATCACCTTCTTGGTGTTGAAAGCTTATCTGAAAAGTCACGAAAAATATCTTTGATGACACATATGTGACAACGTCAGAATGCAACTTACAGGGAGCTACACATCAGTTGTGAATTTACAGTGTGTATCCTTGGCTAATATTTACACTGAAATGTGCTTTAGGGATACGGATGGATGAAATAATGTCCATCCGTCATATAGGTCAATTTCCTATAGGACTATTATGCCTTCAATTACTAATTGCCATCTCTTCAGAATTAAAAGAAAGCTGGGTCAAGAAAATGTCTTTGAATTTCATGTAAGAGAAGACTAGGGTGTTTGAAAGGGTCCACCTACCTTCTGGATTCCTCAGATTGGTTGTGGAGAGGAGGATAGCAACCTTTGATTTGGATGCACACTGCTAGTCCCAGAGGGAGGATGTGTACCTTATTGTCAAATATATATATAATACACACACACACACACACACACACATATATATATATATATATATATATATATATATATATATTTTTTTTTTTTTTTTTTTTTACCAATATTACTAGTCCACCTCTGCCAGGTCCAGACTGCAGGACCTGGGGGCAACACAATGCCCGATGCCTGGCTTCAGAACTTGAGGAAGGCCAGCTGATGGGGGAGGGGGGAAATCCAACAGAGCCTGGGGCAGTGAGGGAGATATCCCTGGGACACCTCCCCACAGGGCAGGCTATGGAGTTTACCTGCCAAAGAGCAGCACACTCTCCCTCAAGACATCCCTCTCCATGAGAGAACATGAGGCTGAACCTCACAATTCCAGAAGAAATGAGGGCTACCCATCTTTTCAATTCCAATGGCCTCTGCAGAACTTGGACCCAGGGATGTTGGAGTCTTGGGGCCATGGGACTCTGATGCCCATGATAGAAGCCCTTTCTGCCCCAGCACTCAGAGCCACTTCCTACATCCCCTCTCCCCTGGCCCATCTAACCGTGTCCACATACCGGACCAGGTCTCTACTTTCCTTCTTGTACTTCCTCTTTGTCTCTGTTTCTCTCTAACCACATCGCTCTCTATTTCTTCCTTTCACTCTCTAGGGAGTGGTGTATTATACGGTGCTAAACTTTGTTCTTATACTTGTGAATATCCAATTTTCCCAGCACCAGTTATTCAAAAGACTACTCTTCTCCACTGTGTATTATTGACTCCCTTGTCGAATACTAGGTGACTGTGATGCATGGGTTTAGTTTGGGCTCTCAATTTCTGTTCCATTGTCTTGTGTGTGTGCTTATGCCAGTGACATAATTGATTTCTTTGTGTTAGAATGACGCTTGAAATCAAGAAGGGGGATGCCTCCTGTTTTGTTCTTTCTTGCGTTGGCTACATGGGGTCTTTTTGTGGTTCCAAATAAATTTTAGGATATGATTTTCTAATTGCATAAATATTGCATCAGAGTCTTGGTAGAGATTGCACTGAATCTCTAGATGGCTTTGGGTAATATGGACATTGTATCTGTATTAATTCCTCCGAAAGTTGGACATGGGATGGCTTTTCACTGACTTGTGTGTTCTCCCCTTTCTTTCACCCAAATTGAATTTTTTCCATTCCTGCACACAGGTTTTATAGTTTTCTGTAGAGAGATTTTCATTTCCTTGGCTAAATGTATTGCTATAATTTTTATTGTTTTTGATGCTATTGTAAATGGGATTGTTTTCTTTACTTCTTCTTAGATAAATGGGTTAGTGAATAGGAATGATACAGAATTTGATACGGTGACATTCTAGTTTGGAACTTCACTGTATTTCTTGATTAGATATTAACAGGTTCCTTTACATTAAAGTTTTTATTTCAGTCCTTTACCTAGTTTAAAAAAAAACATGTTATTTGGGAATAGCTGACACTCTACGTTACATTAGTTTCATATGAACAACATAGTCATTGGACAAATGTATACATTCTGCTATGCTAACAAAGGTGTAGCTATCATCTGTCACATGCATCCCTACTCCAGTACCATTCTCTATGTGCCCTATGCTATATCTTCTATCTGTGATTCATTCATTGCATAACCAGAAGCCTGCATCACCCAATCACCTTCACATATCTAGGGCATCCTTGCCTTGTGACTGATCTTAGCGGAAAATGTTTCAAAATTTCACTACTGAGTATGACATTAGCTGTGGGCTTCATATACATGGCCTTTGTTATGGTGACATTCGACCTTTCTACACAGAATTTAAAAGAGATTTTTGCCACAAATGGATACCAAATTTTCTCAGAACGCTTTTTCTGTGTCTATTGACATCATCACATGAGTTTTCCTTTTCCTTTTTAATATGTATGTATTTAGTTTAGTTTAACTGTATTAATGTATTTCTATAGAATTCATTTTATCAAGTTATTTAAATTCCAGTTGGTTAGGGTTAGGGTTAATGTATTTACGTATCTTTAGTATTCATTTTTTCAAGTTTTTATTTAAATTCCAGTTGGTTAACATACAGTGTAATGTTAGCTTCCAGTAAAGAATGTAGTCATCATTCACTTACATACAACACCCAGTGATCCTCACTACGAGGGCCCTCCATAGCCCATCACCAATTTAACACATCCCCCTATGCCGCCTCCCTGGCGACTTCCATGGACCAAAACCTAACCAGGGGCCGATAGACGTGTGTGGCCTTGGCAGCCAAAGACGGATCCTGACCGGCACCGTCCCTTGTGCCCTCAACTCAGCCCATCGGGGAGAAAACTGCCCTGCTGTGGGTTCAGCGCCTGGGGACTCCTGGGGCCTAAACCTAACCCTAACGCTACCCCAATCCAGGACCCTCAACCAAAACCTAGGCCTGCCTCGATCTCTAATCCTGCATTTGAGCCGCCTACTGGAATGGGCCCTCACTTCAGTCCTCGAGGGAGATAACGAGACTGGAGTCGCTTCGGCCCTGGCGACGTTCCGGGACCGAAACCTAACCCTAGCTAAGGCTCTCTCCTCTAGGGGAGCCAATTCGAAGGCCTGACTAATCACGCGCCTGGGGTCCAGGAGCGGTGCAGGCTGACTCGGCAAGGAACCTGGAAGCTCACCATGTCATTTCAAAGGCCCGGCTGCAGCTCCCCAGAGGATTCTGGAGAACTCCTCGACCAGGGGCTTATCGACGTGTGTGGCCTTGGCAGCCAAAGAGGGATCCTGACCGGCAACGTCGCTTGTGCCCTCAACTCAGCCCTTCGGGGAGACCACTGCCCTGCTGTGGGTTCGGCGCCTGGAATCTCCTGAGACCTAACCCTAAACCTAGCCCTACCCCGTACCGGGACCCTCCACCGAAACCTAAGCCTGCCTCGATCCCTAATCCTGCATTTGAGACGCCTTCTGACATGAGCCCTCAAATCAGCCCTCGAGAAACATCACGAGACCAGAGTCGCTTCACCCCTGGCGAGTTCCGTGGACCGAACCTTAACCGTAGCTAAGGCTCTGTCCTCATGAGAACCCAATTCCAAAGTCTGACAGCATCACGCGCCTGGGGTCCAGAAGCGGTGCAGGCTGACTCTGCAAGGAACCTGGAAACTCACCATGTCGTTTCCCAGGCCCGGCTGCAGCTCCCGAGAGGATTCCAGAGGCCTTTTGGCCAGGGGCTTATCGATGTGCGTGGCCTTGGTAGCCAAAGAGGGATCCGGACCGGCACCGGCCCTTGTGCTCTCAACTCAGCCCTTTGGGGACACCACTGCCCTGCTGTGGGTTCGGCGCCTGGAACCTCCTGGGACCTAACCCTAACCCTAACCCTACCCCGAACCGGGAGCCTGCACCGAAACCTAAGCGGGCCTCGATCGCTAATCCTGCATTTGAGCCTCCTACTGGCATGGCCCTCACTTCATCCCTCGAGGGAGATCACCAGACTGGAGACGTATCGGCCCTGGCGACTTCCCTGGACCGAACCCTAACCCTAGCTAAGGCTCTCCCCTCATGGGGACCCAATTCCAACGTCTGACAGCATCACGCGCCTGGGGTCCAGAAGCGGTGCAGGCTGACTCGGCAAGGAACCTGGAAGCTCACCATGTCGTTTCCCAGGCCCGGCTGCAGCTCCCGAGAGGATTCCGGAGGCCTCCTCGACCACGGGAGGGACAACATGTGTGGCCCTGGCAGCCAAAGAGGGATCCTGACCGGCACCGTCCCTTGTGCCCTCAACTCAGCCCTTCGGGGAGACCACTGCCCTGCTGTGGGTTCGGCGCCTGGAACCTCCTGGGACCTAACCCTAACCCTAACCCTACCCCGAACCGGGAGCCTGCACCGAAACCTAAGCCTGCCTCGATCCCTAATCCTGCATTTGAGCCGCCTTCTGGCATGCGCCCTCACTTCATCCCTCGAGGGAGATCACGAGACCGGAGTCGCTTCGGCCCTGGCGACGTCCCTGGACCGAACCCTAACCCTAGCTAAGGCTCTCCCCTCATGGGGACCCAATTCCAACGTCTGACAGCATCACGCGCCTGGGGTCCAGAAGCGGTGCAGGCTGACTCGGCAAGGAACCTGGAAGCTCACCATGTCGTTTCCCAGGCCCGGCTGCAGCTCCCGAGAGGATTCCGGAGGCCTCCTCGACCACGGGAGGGACAACATGTGTGGCCCTGGCAGCCAAAGAGGGATCCTGACCGGCACCGTCCCTTGTGCCCTCAACTCAGCCCTTCGGGGAGACCACTGCCCTGCTGTGGGTTCGGCGCCTGGAACCTCCTGGGACCTAACCCTAACCCTAACCCTACCCCGAACCGGGACCCTCCACCGAAACCTAAGCCTGCCTCGATCCCTAATCCTGCATTTGAGCCGCGTTCTGGCATGCGCCCTCACTTCATCCCTCGAGGGAGATCACGAGACCGGAGTCGCTTCGGCCCTGGCGACGTCCCTGGACCGAACCCTAACCCTAGCTAAGGCTCTCCCCTCATGGGGACCCAATTCCAACGTCTGACAGCATCACGCGCCTGGGGTCCAGAAGCGGTGCAGGCTGACTCGGCAAGGAACCTGGAAGCTCACCATGTCGTTTCCCAGGCCCGGCTGCAGCTCCCGAGAGGATTCCGGAGGCCTCCTCGACCACGGGAGGGACAACGTGTGTGGCCCTGGCAGCCAAAGAGGGATCCTGACCGGCACCGTCCCTTGTGCCCTCAACTCAGCCCTTCGGGGAGACCACTGCCCTGCTGTGGGTTCGGCGCCTGGAACCTCCTGGGACCTAACCCTAACCCTAACCCTACCCCGAACCGGGAGCCTGCCCCGAAACCTAAGCCTGCCTCGATCCCTAATCCTGCATTTGAGCCGCGTTCTGGCATGCGCCCTCACTTCAGCCCTCGAGGGAGATCACGAGACCGGAGTCGCTTCGGCCCTGGCGACGTCCCTGGACCGAACCCTAACCCTAGCTAAGGCTCTCCCCTCATGGGGACCCAATTCCAACGTCTGACAGCATCACGCGCCTGGGGTCCAGAAGCGGTGCAGGCTGACTCGGCAAGGAACCTGGAAGCTCACCATGTCGTTTCCCAGGCCCGGCTGCAGCTCCCGAGAGGATTCCGGAGGCCTCCTCGACCACGGGAGGGACAACGTGTGTGGCCCTGGCAGCCAAAGAGGGATCCTGACCGGCACCGTCCCTTGTGCCCTCAACTCAGCCCTTCGGGGAGACCACTGCCCTGCTGTGGGTTCGGCGCCTGGAACCTCCTGGGACCTAACCCTAACCCTAACCCTACCCCGAACCGGGACCCTCCCCCGAAACCTAAGCCTGCCTCGATCCCTAATCCTGCATTTGAGCCGCGTTCTGGCATGGGCCCTCACTTCAGCCCTCGAGGGAGATCACGAGACCGGAGTCGCTTCGGCCCTGGCGACGTCCCTGGACCGAACCCTAACCCTAGCTAAGGCTCTCCCCTCATGGGGACCCAATTCCAACGTCTGACAGCATCACGCGCCTGGGGTCCAGAAGCGGTGCAGGCTGACTCGGCAAGGAACCTGGAAGCTCACCATGTCGTTTCCCAGGCCCGGCTGCAGCTCCCGAGAGGATTCCGGAGGCCTCCTCGACCACGGGAGGGACAACATGTGTGGCCCTGGCAGCCAAAGAGGGATCCTGACCGGCACCGTCCCTTGTGCCCTCAACTCAGCCCTTCGGGGAGACCACTGCCCTGCTGTGGGTTCGGCGCCTGGAACCTCCTGGGACCTAACCCTAACCCTAACCCTACCCCGAACCGGGAGCCTCCCCCGAAAGCTAAGCCTGCCTCGATCCCTAATCCTGCATTTGAGCCGCGTTCTGGCATGCGCCCTCACTTCATCCCTCGAGGGAGATCACGAGACCGGAGTCGCTTCGGCCCTGGCGACGTCCCTGGACCGAACCCTAACCCTAGCTAAGGCTCTCCCCTCATGGGGACCCAATTCCAACGTCTGACAGCATCACGCGCCTGGGGTCCAGAAGCGGTGCAGGCTGACTCGGCAAGGAACCTGGAAGCTCACCATGTCGTTTCCCAGGCCCGGCTGCAGCTCCCGAGAGGATTCCGGAGGCCTCCTCGACCACGGGAGGGACAACGTGTGTGGCCCTGGCAGCCAAAGAGGGATCCTGACCGGCACCGTCCCTTGTGCCCTCAACTCAGCCCTTCGGGGAGACCACTGCCCTGCTGTGGGTTCGGCGCCTGGAACCTCCTGGGACCTAACCCTAACCCTAACCCTACCCCGAACCGGGAGCCTGCACCGAAAGCTAAGCCTGCCTCGATCCCTAATCCTGCATTTGAGCCGCGTTCTGGCATGCGCCCTCACTTCATCCCTCGAGGGAGATCACGAGACCGGAGTCGCTTCGGCCCTGGCGACGTCCCTGGACCGAACCCTAACCCTAGCTAAGGCTCTCCCCTCATGGGGACCCAATTCCAACGTCTGACAGCATCACGCGCCTGGGGTCCAGAAGCGGTGCAGGCTGACTCGGCAAGGAACCTGGAAGCTCACCATGTCGTTTCCCAGGCCCGGCTGCAGCTCCCGAGAGGATTCCGGAGGCCTCCTCGACCACGGGAGGGACAACGTGTGTGGCCCTGGCAGCCAAAGAGGGATCCTGACCGGCACCGTCCCTTGTGCCCTCAACTCAGCCCTTCGGGGAGACCACTGCCCTGCTGTGGGTTCGGCGCCTGGAACCTCCTGGGACCTAACCCTAACCCTAACCCTACCCCGAACCGGGACCCTGCACCGAAAGCTAAGCCTGCCTCGATCCCTACTCCTGCATTTGAGCCGCGTTCTGGCATGCGCCCTCACTTCATCCCTCGAGGGAGATCACGAGACCGGAGTCGCTTCGGCCCTGGCGACGTCCCTGGACCGAACCCTAACCCTAGCTAAGGCTCTCCCCTCATGGGGACCCAATTCCAACGTCTGACAGCATCACGCGCCTGGGGTCCAGAAGCGGTGCAGGCTGACTCGGCAAGGAACCTGGAAGCTCACCATGTCGTTTCCCAGGCCCGGCTGCAGCTCCCGAGAGGATTCCGGAGGCCTCCTCGACCACGGGAGGGACAACGTGTGTGGCCCTGGCAGCCAAAGAGGGATCCTGACCGGCACCGTCCCTTGTGCCCTCAACTCAGCCCTTCGGGGAGACCACTGCCCTGCTGTGGGTTCGGCGCCTGGAACCTCCTGGGACCTAACCCTAACCCTAACCCTACCCCGAACCGGGAGCCTGCACCGACACCTAAGCCTGCCTCGATCCCTACTCCTGCATTTGAGCCGCGTTCTGGCATGCGCCCTCACTTCATCCCTCGAGGGAGATCACGAGACCGGAGTCGCTTCGGCCCTGGCGACGTCCCTGGACCGAACCCTAACCCTAGCTAAGGCTCTCCCCTCATGGGGACCCAATTCCAACGTCTGACAGCATCACGCGCCTGGGGTCCAGAAGCGGTGCAGGCTGACTCGGCAAGGAACCTGGAAGCTCACCATGTCGTTTCCCAGGCCCGGCTGCAGCTCCCGAGAGGATTCCGGAGGCCTCCTCGACCACGGGAGGGACAACGTGTGTGGCCCTGGCAGCCAAAGAGGGATCCTGACCGGCACCGTCCCTTGTGCCCTCAACTCAGCCCTTCGGGGAGACCACTGCCCTGCTGTGGGTTCGGCGCCTGGAACCTCCTGGGACCTAACCCTAACCCTAACCCTACCCCGAACCGGGACCCTCCCCCGAAAGCTAAGCCTGCCTCGATCCCTAATCCTGCATTTGAGCCGCGTTCTGGCATGCGCCCTCACTTCATCCCTCGAGGGAGATCACGAGACCGGAGTCGCTTCGGCCCTGGCGACGTCCCTGGACCGAACCCTAACCCTAGCTAAGGCTCTCCCCTCATGGGGACCCAATTCCAACGTCTGACAGCATCACGCGCCTGGGGTCCAGAAGCGGTGCAGGCTGACTCGGCAAGGAACCTGGAAGCTCACCATGTCGTTTCCCAGGCCCGGCTGCAGCTCCCGAGAGGATTCCGGAGGCCTCCTCGACCACGGGAGGGACAACGTGTGTGGCCCTGGCAGCCAAAGAGGGATCCTGACCGGCACCGTCCCTTGTGCCCTCAACTCAGCCCTTCGGGGAGACCACTGCCCTGCTGTGGGTTCGGCGCCTGGAACCTCCTGGGACCTAACCCTAACCCTAACCCTACCCCGAACCGGGACCCTCCCCCGAAAGCTAAGCCTGCCTCGATCCCTAATCCTGCATTTGAGCCGCGTTCTGGCATGCGCCCTCACTTCATCCCTCGAGGGAGATCACGAGACCGGAGTCGCTTCGGCCCTGGCGACGTCCCTGGACCGAACCCTAACCCTAGCTAAGGCTCTCCCCTCATGGGGACCCAATTCCAACGTCTGACAGCATCACGCGCCTGGGGTCCAGAAGCGGTGCAGGCTGACTCGGCAAGGAACCTGGAAGCTCACCATGTCGTTTCCCAGGCCCGGCTGCAGCTCCCGAGAGGATTCCGGAGGCCTCCTCGACCACGGGAGGGACAACGTGTGTGGCCCTGGCAGCCAAAGAGGGATCCTGACCGGCACCGTCCCTTGTGCCCTCAACTCAGCCCTTCGGGGAGACCACTGCCCTGCTGTGGGTTCGGCGCCTGGAACCTCCTGGGACCTAACCCTAACCCTAACCCTACCCCGAACCGGGACCCTCCCCCGAAAGCTAAGCCTGCCTCGATCCCTACTCCTGCATTTGAGCCGCGTTCTGGCATGCGCCCTCACTTCATCCCTCGAGGGAGATCACGAGACCGGAGTCGCTTCGGCCCTGGCGACGTCCCTGGACCGAACCCTAACCCTAGCTAAGGCTCTCCCCTCATGGGGACCCAATTCCAACGTCTGACAGCATCACGCGCCTGGGGTCCAGAAGCGGTGCAGGCTGACTCGGCAAGGAACCTGGAAGCTCACCATGTCGTTTCCCAGGCCCGGCTGCAGCTCCCGAGAGGATTCCGGAGGCCTCCTCGACCACGGGAGGGACAACGTGTGTGGCCCTGGCAGCCAAAGAGGGATCCTGACCGGCACCGTCCCTTGTGCCCTCAACTCAGCCCTTCGGGGAGACCACTGCCCTGCTGTGGGTTCGGCGCCTGGAACCTCCTGGGACCTAACCCTAACCCTAACCCTACCCCGAACCGGGAGCCTGCACCGACACCTAAGCCTGCCTCGATCCCTACTCCTGCATTTGAGCCGCGTTCTGGCATGCGCCCTCACTTCATCCCTCGAGGGAGATCACGAGACCGGAGTCGCTTCGGCCCTGGCGACGTCCCTGGACCGAACCCTAACCCTAGCTAAGGCTCTCCCCTCATGGGGACCCAATTCCAACGTCTGACAGCATCACGCGCCTGGGGTCCAGAAGCGGTGCAGGCTGACTCGGCAAGGAACCTGGAAGCTCACCATGTCGTTTCCCAGGCCCGGCTGCAGCTCCCGAGAGGATTCCGGAGGCCTCCTCGACCACGGGAGGGACAACGTGTGTGGCCCTGGCAGCCAAAGAGGGATCCTGACCGGCACCGTCCCTTGTGCCCTCAACTCAGCCCTTCGGGGAGACCACTGCCCTGCTGTGGGTTCGGCGCCTGGAACCTCCTGGGACCTAACCCTAACCCTAACCCTACCCCGAACCGGGACCCTCCCCCGAAAGCTAAGCCTGCCTCGATCCCTACTCCTGCATTTGAGCCGCGTTCTGGCATGCGCCCTCACTTCATCCCTCGAGGGAGATCACGAGACCGGAGTCGCTTCGGCCCTGGCGACGTCCCTGGACCGAACCCTAACCCTAGCTAAGGCTCTCCCCTCATGGGGACCCAATTCCAACGTCTGACAGCATCACGCGCCTGGGGTCCAGAAGCGGTGCAGGCTGACTCGGCAAGGAACCTGGAAGCTCACCATGTCGTTTCCCAGGCCCGGCTGCAGCTCCCGAGAGGATTCCGGAGGCCTCCTCGACCACGGGAGGGACAACGTGTGTGGCCCTGGCAGCCAAAGAGGGATCCTGACCGGCACCGTCCCTTGTGCCCTCAACTCAGCCCTTCGGGGAGACCACTGCCCTGCTGTGGGTTCGGCGCCTGGAACCTCCTGGGACCTAACCCTAACCCTAACCCTACCCCGAACCGGGAGCCTGCACCGACACCTAAGCCTGCCTCGATCCCTACTCCTGCATTTGAGCCGCGTTCTGGCATGCGCCCTCACTTCATCCCTCGAGGGAGATCACGAGACCGGAGTCGCTTCGGCCCTGGCGACGTCCCTGGACCGAACCCTAACCCTAGCTAAGGCTCTCCCCTCATGGGGACCCAATTCCAACGTCTGACAGCATCACGCGCCTGGGGTCCAGAAGCGGTGCAGGCTGACTCGGCAAGGAACCTGGAAGCTCACCATGTCGTTTCCCAGGCCCGGCTGCAGCTCCCGAGAGGATTCCGGAGGCCTCCTCGACCACGGGAGGGACAACGTGTGTGGCCCTGGCAGCCAAAGAGGGATCCTGACCGGCACCGTCCCTTGTGCCCTCAACTCAGCCCTTCGGGGAGACCACTGCCCTGCTGTGGGTTCGGCGCCTGGAACCTCCTGGGACCTAACCCTAACCCTAACCCTACCCCGAACCGGGAGCCTGCACCGACACCTAAGCCTGCCTCGATCCCTACTCCTGCATTTGAGCCGCGTTCTGGCATGCGCCCTCACTTCATCCCTCGAGGGAGATCACGAGACCGGAGTCGCTTCGGCCCTGGCGACGTCCCTGGACCGAACCCTAACCCTAGCTAAGGCTCTCCCCTCATGGGGACCCAATTCCAACGTCTGACAGCATCACGCGCCTGGGGTCCAGAAGCGGTGCAGGCTGACTCGGCAAGGAACCTGGAAGCTCACCATGTCGTTTCCCAGGCCCGGCTGCAGCTCCCGAGAGGATTCCGGAGGCCTCCTCGACCACGGGAGGGACAACGTGTGTGGCCCTGGCAGCCAAAGAGGGATCCTGACCGGCACCGTCCCTTGTGCCCTCAACTCAGCCCTTCGGGGAGACCACTGCCCTGCTGTGGGTTCGGCGCCTGGAACCTCCTGGGACCTAACCCTAACCCTAACCCTACCCCGAACCGGGAGCCTGCACCGACACCTAAGCCTGCCTCGATCCCTACTCCTGCATTTGAGCCGCGTTCTGGCATGCGCCCTCACTTCATCCCTCGAGGGAGATCACGAGACCGGAGTCGCTTCGGCCCTGGCGACGTCCCTGGACCGAACCCTAACCCTAGCTAAGGCTCTCCCCTCATGGGGACCCAATTCCAACGTCTGACAGCATCACGCGCCTGGGGTCCAGAAGCGGTGCAGGCTGACTCGGCAAGGAACCTGGAAGCTCACCATGTCGTTTCCCAGGCCCGGCTGCAGCTCCCGAGAGGATTCCGGAGGCCTCCTCGACCACGGGAGGGACAACGTGTGTGGCCCTGGCAGCCAAAGAGGGATCCTGACCGGCACCGTCCCTTGTGCCCTCAACTCAGCCCTTCGGGGAGACCACTGCCCTGCTGTGGGTTCGGCGCCTGGAACCTCCTGGGACCTAACCCTAACCCTAACCCTACCCCGAACCGGGAGCCTGCACCGACACCTAAGCCTGCCTCGATCCCTACTCCTGCATTTGAGCCGCGTTCTGGCATGCGCCCTCACTTCATCCCTCGAGGGAGATCACGAGACCGGAGTCGCTTCGGCCCTGGCGACGTCCCTGGACCGAACCCTAACCCTAGCTAAGGCTCTCCCCTCATGGGGACCCAATTCCAACGTCTGACAGCATCACGCGCCTGGGGTCCAGAAGCGGTGCAGGCTGACTCGGCAAGGAACCTGGAAGCTCACCATGTCGTTTCCCAGGCCCGGCTGCAGCTCCCGAGAGGATTCCGGAGGCCTCCTCGACCACGGGAGGGACAACGTGTGTGGCCCTGGCAGCCAAAGAGGGATCCTGACCGGCACCGTCCCTTGTGCCCTCAACTCAGCCCTTCGGGGAGACCACTGCCCTGCTGTGGGTTCGGCGCCTGGAACCTCCTGGGACCTAACCCTAACCCTAACCCTACCCCGAACCGGGACCCTCCCCCGAAAGCTAAGCCTGCCTCGATCCCTACTCCTGCATTTGAGCCGCGTTCTGGCATGCGCCCTCACTTCATCCCTCGAGGGAGATCACGAGACCGGAGTCGCTTCGGCCCTGGCGACGTCCCTGGACCGAACCCTAACCCTAGCTAAGGCTCTCCCCTCATGGGGACCCAATTCCAACGTCTGACAGCATCACGCGCCTGGGGTCCAGAAGCGGTGCAGGCTGACTCGGCAAGGAACCTGGAAGCTCACCATGTCGTTTCCCAGGCCCGGCTGCAGCTCCCGAGAGGATTCCGGAGGCCTCCTCGACCACGGGAGGGACAACGTGTGTGGCCCTGGCAGCCAAAGAGGGATCCTGACCGGCACCGTCCCTTGTGCCCTCAACTCAGCCCTTCGGGGAGACCACTGCCCTGCTGTGGGTTCGGCGCCTGGAACCTCCTGGGACCTAACCCTAACCCTAACCCTACCCCGAACCGGGAGCCTGCACCGACACCTAAGCCTGCCTCGATCCCTACTCCTGCATTTGAGCCGCGTTCTGGCATGCGCCCTCACTTCATCCCTCGAGGGAGATCACGAGACCGGAGTCGCTTCGGCCCTGGCGACGTCCCTGGACCGAACCCTAACCCTAGCTAAGGCTCTCCCCTCATGGGGACCCAATTCCAACGTCTGACAGCATCACGCGCCTGGGGTCCAGAAGCGGTGCAGGCTGACTCGGCAAGGAACCTGGAAGCTCACCATGTCGTTTCCCAGGCCCGGCTGCAGCTCCCGAGAGGATTCCGGAGGCCTCCTCGACCACGGGAGGGACAACGTGTGTGGCCCTGGCAGCCAAAGAGGGATCCTGACCGGCACCGTCCCTTGTGCCCTCAACTCAGCCCTTCGGGGAGACCACTGCCCTGCTGTGGGTTCGGCGCCTGGAACCTCCTGGGACCTAACCCTAACCCTAACCCTACCCCGAACCGGGAGCCTGCACCGACACCTAAGCCTGCCTCGATCCCTACTCCTGCATTTGAGCCGCGTTCTGGCATGCGCCCTCACTTCATCCCTCGAGGGAGATCACGAGACCGGAGTCGCTTCGGCCCTGGCGACGTCCCTGGACCGAACCCTAACCCTAGCTAAGGCTCTCCCCTCATGGGGACCCAATTCCAACGTCTGACAGCATCACGCGCCTGGGGTCCAGAAGCGGTGCAGGCTGACTCGGCAAGGAACCTGGAAGCTCACCATGTCGTTTCCCAGGCCCGGCTGCAGCTCCCGAGAGGATTCCGGAGGCCTCCTCGACCACGGGAGGGACAACGTGTGTGGCCCTGGCAGCCAAAGAGGGATCCTGACCGGCACCGTCCCTTGTGCCCTCAACTCAGCCCTTCGGGGAGACCACTGCCCTGCTGTGGGTTCGGCGCCTGGAACCTCCTGGGACCTAACCCTAACCCTAACCCTACCCCGAACCGGGAGCCTGCACCGACACCTAAGCCTGCCTCGATCCCTACTCCTGCATTTGAGCCGCGTTCTGGCATGCGCCCTCACTTCATCCCTCGAGGGAGATCACGAGACCGGAGTCGCTTCGGCCCTGGCGACGTCCCTGGACCGAACCCTAACCCTAGCTAAGGCTCTCCCCTCATGGGGACCCAATTCCAACGTCTGACAGCATCACGCGCCTGGGGTCCAGAAGCGGTGCAGGCTGACTCGGCAAGGAACCTGGAAGCTCACCATGTCGTTTCCCAGGCCCGGCTGCAGCTCCCGAGAGGATTCCGGAGGCCTCCTCGACCACGGGAGGGACAACGTGTGTGGCCCTGGCAGCCAAAGAGGGATCCTGACCGGCACCGTCCCTTGTGCCCTCAACTCAGCCCTTCGGGGAGACCACTGCCCTGCTGTGGGTTCGGCGCCTGGAACCTCCTGGGACCTAACCCTAACCCTAACCCTACCCCGAACCGGGAGCCTGCACCGACACCTAAGCCTGCCTCGATCCCTACTCCTGCATTTGAGCCGCGTTCTGGCATGCGCCCTCACTTCATCCCTCGAGGGAGATCACGAGACCGGAGTCGCTTCGGCCCTGGCGACGTCCCTGGACCGAACCCTAACCCTAGCTAAGGCTCTCCCCTCATGGGGACCCAATTCCAACGTCTGACAGCATCACGCGCCTGGGGTCCAGAAGCGGTGCAGGCTGACTCGGCAAGGAACCTGGAAGCTCACCATGTCGTTTCCCAGGCCCGGCTGCAGCTCCCGAGAGGATTCCGGAGGCCTCCTCGACCACGGGAGGGACAACGTGTGTGGCCCTGGCAGCCAAAGAGGGATCCTGACCGGCACCGTCCCTTGTGCCCTCAACTCAGCCCTTCGGGGAGACCACTGCCCTGCTGTGGGTTCGGCGCCTGGAACCTCCTGGGACCTAACCCTAACCCTAACCCTACCCCGAACCGGGAGCCTGCACCGACACCTAAGCCTGCCTCGATCCCTACTCCTGCATTTGAGCCGCGTTCTGGCATGCGCCCTCACTTCATCCCTCGAGGGAGATCACGAGACCGGAGTCGCTTCGGCCCTGGCGACGTCCCTGGACCGAACCCTAACCCTAGCTAAGGCTCTCCCCTCATGGGGACCCAATTCCAACGTCTGACAGCATCACGCGCCTGGGGTCCAGAAGCGGTGCAGGCTGACTCGGCAAGGAACCTGGAAGCTCACCATGTCGTTTCCCAGGCCCGGCTGCAGCTCCCGAGAGGATTCCGGAGGCCTCCTCGACCACGGGAGGGACAACGTGTGTGGCCCTGGCAGCCAAAGAGGGATCCTGACCGGCACCGTCCCTTGTGCCCTCAACTCAGCCCTTCGGGGAGACCACTGCCCTGCTGTGGGTTCGGCGCCTGGAACCTCCTGGGACCTAACCCTAACCCTAACCCTACCCCGAACCGGGAGCCTGCACCGACACCTAAGCCTGCCTCGATCCCTACTCCTGCATTTGAGCCGCGTTCTGGCATGCGCCCTCACTTCATCCCTCGAGGGAGATCACGAGACCGGAGTCGCTTCGGCCCTGGCGACGTCCCTGGACCGAACCCTAACCCTAGCTAAGGCTCTCCCCTCATGGGGACCCAATTCCAACGTCTGACAGCATCACGCGCCTGGGGTCCAGAAGCGGTGCAGGCTGACTCGGCAAGGAACCTGGAAGCTCACCATGTCGTTTCCCAGGCCCGGCTGCAGCTCCCGAGAGGATTCCGGAGGCCTCCTCGACCACGGGAGGGACAACGTGTGTGGCCCTGGCAGCCAAAGAGGGATCCTGACCGGCACCGTCCCTTGTGCCCTCAACTCAGCCCTTCGGGGAGACCACTGCCCTGCTGTGGGTTCGGCGCCTGGAACCTCCTGGGACCTAACCCTAACCCTAACCCTACCCCGAACCGGGACCCTCCCCCGAAAGCTAAGCCTGCCTCGATCCCTACTCCTGCATTTGAGCCGCGTTCTGGCATGCGCCCTCACTTCATCCCTCGAGGGAGATCACGAGACCGGAGTCGCTTCGGCCCTGGCGACGTCCCTGGACCGAACCCTAACCCTAGCTAAGGCTCTCCCCTCATGGGGACCCAATTCCAACGTCTGACAGCATCACGCGCCTGGGGTCCAGAAGCGGTGCAGGCTGACTCGGCAAGGAACCTGGAAGCTCACCATGTCGTTTCCCAGGCCCGGCTGCAGCTCCCGAGAGGATTCCGGAGGCCTCCTCGACCACGGGAGGGACAACGTGTGTGGCCCTGGCAGCCAAAGAGGGATCCTGACCGGCACCGTCCCTTGTGCCCTCAACTCAGCCCTTCGGGGAGACCACTGCCCTGCTGTGGGTTCGGCGCCTGGAACCTCCTGGGACCTAACCCTAACCCTAACCCTACCCCGAACCGGGAGCCTGCACCGACACCTAAGCCTGCCTCGATCCCTACTCCTGCATTTGAGCCGCGTTCTGGCATGCGCCCTCACTTCATCCCTCGAGGGAGATCACGAGACCGGAGTCGCTTCGGCCCTGGCGACGTCCCTGGACCGAACCCTAACCCTAGCTAAGGCTCTCCCCTCATGGGGACCCAATTCCAACGTCTGACAGCATCACGCGCCTGGGGTCCAGAAGCGGTGCAGGCTGACTCGGCAAGGAACCTGGAAGCTCACCATGTCGTTTCCCAGGCCCGGCTGCAGCTCCCGAGAGGATTCCGGAGGCCTCCTCGACCACGGGAGGGACAACGTGTGTGGCCCTGGCAGCCAAAGAGGGATCCTGACCGGCACCGTCCCTTGTGCCCTCAACTCAGCCCTTCGGGGAGACCACTGCCCTGCTGTGGGTTCGGCGCCTGGAACCTCCTGGGACCTAACCCTAACCCTAACCCTACCCCGAACCGGGAGCCTGCACCGACACCTAAGCCTGCCTCGATCCCTACTCCTGCATTTGAGCCGCGTTCTGGCATGCGCCCTCACTTCATCCCTCGAGGGAGATCACGAGACCGGAGTCGCTTCGGCCCTGGCGACGTCCCTGGACCGAACCCTAACCCTAGCTAAGGCTCTCCCCTCATGGGGACCCAATTCCAACGTCTGACAGCATCACGCGCCTGGGGTCCAGAAGCGGTGCAGGCTGACTCGGCAAGGAACCTGGAAGCTCACCATGTCGTTTCCCAGGCCCGGCTGCAGCTCCCGAGAGGATTCCGGAGGCCTCCTCGACCACGGGAGGGACAACGTGTGTGGCCCTGGCAGCCAAAGAGGGATCCTGACCGGCACCGTCCCTTGTGCCCTCAACTCAGCCCTTCGGGGAGACCACTGCCCTGCTGTGGGTTCGGCGCCTGGAACCTCCTGGGACCTAACCCTAACCCTAACCCTACCCCGAACCGGGAGCCTGCACCGACACCTAAGCCTGCCTCGATCCCTACTCCTGCATTTGAGCCGCGTTCTGGCATGCGCCCTCACTTCATCCCTCGAGGGAGATCACGAGACCGGAGTCGCTTCGGCCCTGGCGACGTCCCTGGACCGAACCCTAACCCTAGCTAAGGCTCTCCCCTCATGGGGACCCAATTCCAACGTCTGACAGCATCACGCGCCTGGGGTCCAGAAGCGGTGCAGGCTGACTCGGCAAGGAACCTGGAAGCTCACCATGTCGTTTCCCAGGCCCGGCTGCAGCTCCCGAGAGGATTCCGGAGGCCTCCTCGACCACGGGAGGGACAACGTGTGTGGCCCTGGCAGCCAAAGAGGGATCCTGACCGGCACCGTCCCTTGTGCCCTCAACTCAGCCCTTCGGGGAGACCACTGCCCTGCTGTGGGTTCGGCGCCTGGAACCTCCTGGGACCTAACCCTAACCCTAACCCTACCCCGAACCGGGAGCCTGCACCGACACCTAAGCCTGCCTCGATCCCTACTCCTGCATTTGAGCCGCGTTCTGGCATGCGCCCTCACTTCATCCCTCGAGGGAGATCACGAGACCGGAGTCGCTTCGGCCCTGGCGACGTCCCTGGACCGAACCCTAACCCTAGCTAAGGCTCTCCCCTCATGGGGACCCAATTCCAACGTCTGACAGCATCACGCGCCTGGGGTCCAGAAGCGGTGCAGGCTGACTCGGCAAGGAACCTGGAAGCTCACCATGTCGTTTCCCAGGCCCGGCTGCAGCTCCCGAGAGGATTCCGGAGGCCTCCTCGACCACGGGAGGGACAACGTGTGTGGCCCTGGCAGCCAAAGAGGGATCCTGACCGGCACCGTCCCTTGTGCCCTCAACTCAGCCCTTCGGGGAGACCACTGCCCTGCTGTGGGTTCGGCGCCTGGAACCTCCTGGGACCTAACCCTAACCCTAACCCTACCCCGAACCGGGACCCTGCACCGAAAGCTAAGCCTGCCTCGATCCCTACTCCTGCATTTGAGCCGCGTTCTGGCATGCGCCCTCACTTCATCCCTCGAGGGAGATCACGAGACCGGAGTCGCTTCGGCCCTGGCGACGTCCCTGGACCGAACCCTAACCCTAGCTAAGGCTCTCCCCTCATGGGGACCCAATTCCAACGTCTGACAGCATCACGCGCCTGGGGTCCAGAAGCGGTGCAGGCTGACTCGGCAAGGAACCTGGAAGCTCACCATGTCGTTTCCCAGGCCCGGCTGCAGCTCCCGAGAGGATTCCGGAGGCCTCCTCGACCACGGGAGGGACAACGTGTGTGGCCCTGGCAGCCAAAGAGGGATCCTGACCGGCACCGTCCCTTGTGCCCTCAACTCAGCCCTTCGGGGAGACCACTGCCCTGCTGTGGGTTCGTCGCCTGGAACCTCCTGGGACCTAACCCTAACCCTAACCCTACCCCGAACCGGGACCCTCCACTGAAAGCTAAGCCTGCCTCGATCCCTACTCCTACATTTGAGCCGCGTTCTGGCATGCGCCCTCACTTCATCCCTCGAGGGAGATCACGAGACCGGAGTCGCTTCGGCCCTGGCGACGTCCCTGGACCGAACCCTAACCCTAGCTAAGGCTCTCCCCTCATGGGGACCCAATTCCAACGTCTGACAGCATCACGCGCCTGGGGTCCAGAAGCGGTGCAGGCTGACTCGGCAAGGAACCTGGAAGCTCACCATGTCGTTTCCCAGGCCCGGCTGCAGCTCCCGAGAGGATTCCGGAGGCCTCCTCGACCACGGGAGGGACAACGTGTGTGGCCCTGGCAGCCAAAGAGGGATCCTGACCGGCACCGTCCCTTGTGCCCTCAACTCAGCCCTTCGGGGAGACCACTGCCCTGCTGTGGGTTCGGCGCCTGGAACCTCCTGGGACCTAACCCTAACCCTAACCCTACCCCGAACCGGGAGCCTGCACCGACACCTAAGCCTGCCTCGATCCCTACTCCTGCATTTGAGCCGCGTTCTGGCATGCGCCCTCACTTCATCCCTCGAGGGAGATCACGAGACCGGAGTCGCTTCGGCCCTGGCGACGTCCCTGGACCGAACCCTAACCCTAGCTAAGGCTCTCCCCTCATGGGGACCCAATTCCAACGTCTGACAGCATCACGCGCCTGGGGTCCAGAAGCGGTGCAGGCTGACTCGGCAAGGAACCTGGAAGCTCACCATGTCGTTTCCCAGGCCCGGCTGCAGCTCCCGAGAGGATTCCGGAGGCCTCCTCGACCACGGGAGGGACAACGTGTGTGGCCCTGGCAGCCAAAGAGGGATCCTGACCGGCACCGTCCCTTGTGCCCTCAACTCAGCCCTTCGGGGAGACCACTGCCCTGCTGTGGGTTCGGCGCCTGGAACCTCCTGGGACCTAACCCTAACCCTAACCCTACCCCGAACCGGGAGCCTGCACCGACACCTAAGCCTGCCTCGATCCCTACTCCTGCATTTGAGCCGCGTTCTGGCATGCGCCCTCACTTCATCCCTCGAGGGAGATCACGAGACCGGAGTCGCTTCGGCCCTGGCGACGTCCCTGGACCGAACCCTAACCCTAGCTAAGGCTCTCCCCTCATGGGGACCCAATTCCAACGTCTGACAGCATCACGCGCCTGGGGTCCAGAAGCGGTGCAGGCTGACTCGGCAAGGAACCTGGAAGCTCACCATGTCGTTTCCCAGGCCCGGCTGCAGCTCCCGAGAGGATTCCGGAGGCCTCCTCGACCACGGGAGGGACAACGTGTGTGGCCCTGGCAGCCAAAGAGGGATCCTGACCGGCACCGTCCCTTGTGCCCTCAACTCAGCCCTTCGGGGAGACCACTGCCCTGCTGTGGGTTCGGCGCCTGGAACCTCCTGGGACCTAACCCTAACCCTAACCCTACCCCGAACCGGGAGCCTGCACCAAAAGCTAAGACTGCCTCGATCCCTAATCCTGCATTTGAGCCGCGTTCTGGCATGCGCCCTCACTTCATCCCTCGAGGGAGATCACGAGACCGGAGTCGCTTCGGCCCTGGCGACGTCCCTGGACCGAACCCTAACCCTAGCTAAGGCTCTCCCCTCATGGGGACCCAATTCCAACGTCTGACAGCATCACGCGCCTGGGGTCCAGAAGCGGTGCAGGCTGACTCGGCAAGGAACCTGGAAGCTCACCATGTCGTTTCCCAGGCCCGGCTGCAGCTCCCGAGAGGATTCCGGAGGCCTCCTCGACCACGGGAGGGACAACGTGTGTGGCCCTGGCAGCCAAAGAGGGATCCTGACCGGCACCGTCCCTTGTGCCCTCAACTCAGCCCTTCGGGGAGACCACTGCCCTGCTGTGGGTTCGGCGCCTGGAACCTCCTGGGACCTAACCCTAACCCTAACCCTACCCCGAACCGGGACCCTCCCCCGAAAGCTAAGCCTGCCTCGATCCCTACTCCTGCATTTGAGCCGCGTTCTGGCATGCGCCCTCACTTCATCCCTCGAGGGAGATCACGAGACCGGAGTCGCTTCGGCCCTGGCGACGTCCCTGGACCGAACCCTAACCCTAGCTAAGGCTCTCCCCTCATGGGGACCCAATTCCAACGTCTGACAGCATCACGCGCCTGGGGTCCAGAAGCGGTGCAGGCTGACTCGGCAAGGAACCTGGAAGCTCACCATGTCGTTTCCCAGGCCCGGCTGCAGCTCCCGAGAGGATTCCGGAGGCCTCCTCGACCACGGGAGGGACAACGTGTGTGGCCCTGGCAGCCAAAGAGGGATCCTGACCGGCACCGTCCCTTGTGCCCTCAACTCAGCCCTTCGGGGAGACCACTGCCCTGCTGTGGGTTCGGCGCCTGGAACCTCCTGGGACCTAACCCTAACCCTAACCCTACCCCGAACCGGGAGCCTGCACCGACACCTAAGCCTGCCTCGATCCCTACTCCTGCATTTGAGCCGCGTTCTGGCATGCGCCCTCACTTCATCCCTCGAGGGAGATCACGAGACCGGAGTCGCTTCGGCCCTGGCGACGTCCCTGGACCGAACCCTAACCCTAGCTAAGGCTCTCCCCTCATGGGGACCCAATTCCAACGTCTGACAGCATCACGCGCCTGGGGTCCAGAAGCGGTGCAGGCTGACTCGGCAAGGAACCTGGAAGCTCACCATGTCGTTTCCCAGGCCCGGCTGCAGCTCCCGAGAGGATTCCGGAGGCCTCCTCGACCACGGGAGGGACAACGTGTGTGGCCCTGGCAGCCAAAGAGGGATCCTGACCGGCACCGTCCCTTGTGCCCTCAACTCAGCCCTTCGGGGAGACCACTGCCCTGCTGTGGGTTCGGCGCCTGGAACCTCCTGGGACCTAACCCTAACCCTAACCCTACCCCGAACCGGGAGCCTGCACCGACACCTAAGCCTGCCTCGATCCCTACTCCTGCATTTGAGCCGCGTTCTGGCATGCGCCCTCACTTCATCCCTCGAGGGAGATCACGAGACCGGAGTCGCTTCGGCCCTGGCGACGTCCCTGGACCGAACCCTAACCCTAGCTAAGGCTCTCCCCTCATGGGGACCCAATTCCAACGTCTGACAGCATCACGCGCCTGGGGTCCAGAAGCGGTGCAGGCTGACTCGGCAAGGAACCTGGAAGCTCACCATGTCGTTTCCCAGGCCCGGCTGCAGCTCCCGAGAGGATTCCGGAGGCCTCCTCGACCACGGGAGGGACAACGTGTGTGGCCCTGGCAGCCAAAGAGGGATCCTGACCGGCACCGTCCCTTGTGCCCTCAACTCAGCCCTTCGGGGAGACCACTGCCCTGCTGTGGGTTCGGCGCCTGGAACCTCCTGGGACCTAACCCTAACCCTAACCCTACCCCGAACCGGGAGCCTGCACCGACACCTAAGCCTGCCTCGATCCCTACTCCTGCATTTGAGCCGCGTTCTGGCATGCGCCCTCACTTCATCCCTCGAGGGAGATCACGAGACCGGAGTCGCTTCGGCCCTGGCGACGTCCCTGGACCGAACCCTAACCCTAGCTAAGGCTCTCCCCTCATGGGGACCCAATTCCAACGTCTGACAGCATCACGCGCCTGGGGTCCAGAAGCGGTGCAGGCTGACTCGGCAAGGAACCTGGAAGCTCACCATGTCGTTTCCCAGGCCCGGCTGCAGCTCCCGAGAGGATTCCGGAGGCCTCCTCGACCACGGGAGGGACAACATGTGTGGCCCTGGCAGCCAAAGAGGGATCCTGACCGGCACCGTCCCTTGTGCCCTCAACTCAGCCCTTCGGGGAGACCACTGCCCTGCTGTGGGTTCGGCGCCTGGAACCTCCTGGGACCTAACCCTAACCCTAACCCTACCCCGAACCGGGAGCCTGCACCGACACCTAAGCCTGCCTCGATCCCTACTCCTGCATTTGAGCCGCGTTCTGGCATGCGCCCTCACTTCATCCCTCGAGGGAGATCACGAGACCGGAGTCGCTTCGGCCCTGGCGACGTCCCTGGACCGAACCCTAACCCTAGCTAAGGCTCTCCCCTCATGGGGACCCAATTCCAACGTCTGACAGCATCACGCGCCTGGGGTCCAGAAGCGGTGCAGGCTGACTCGGCAAGGAACCTGGAAGCTCACCATGTCGTTTCCCAGGCCCGGCTGCAGCTCCCGAGAGGATTCCGGAGGCCTCCTCGACCACGGGAGGGACAACATGTGTGGCCCTGGCAGCCAAAGAGGGATCCTGACCGGCACCGTCCCTTGTGCCCTCAACTCAGCCCTTCGGGGAGACCACTGCCCTGCTGTGGGTTCGGCGCCTGGAACCTCCTGGGACCTAACCCTAACCCTAACCCTACCCCGAACCGGGAGCCTGCACCGACACCTAAGCCTGCCTCGATCCCTACTCCTGCATTTGAGCCGCGTTCTGGCATGCGCCCTCACTTCATCCCTCGAGGGAGATCACGAGACCGGAGTCGCTTCGGCCCTGGCGACGTCCCTGGACCGAACCCTAACCCTAGCTAAGGCTCTCCCCTCATGGGGACCCAATTCCAACGTCTGACAGCATCACGCGCCTGGGGTCCAGAAGCGGTGCAGGCTGACTCGGCAAGGAACCTGGAAGCTCACCATGTCGTTTCCCAGGCCCGGCTGCAGCTCCCGAGAGGATTCCGGAGGCCTCCTCGACCACGGGAGGGACAACATGTGTGGCCCTGGCAGCCAAAGAGGGATCCTGACCGGCACCGTCCCTTGTGCCCTCAACTCAGCCCTTCGGGGAGACCACTGCCCTGCTGTGGGTTCGGCGCCTGGAACCTCCTGGGACCTAACCCTAACCCTAACCCTACCCCGAACCGGGAGCCTGCACCGACACCTAAGCCTGCCTCGATCCCTACTCCTGCATTTGAGCCGCGTTCTGGCATGCGCCCTCACTTCATCCCTCGAGGGAGATCACGAGACCGGAGTCGCTTCGGCCCTGGCGACGTCCCTGGACCGAACCCTAACCCTAGCTAAGGCTCTCCCCTCATGGGGACCCAATTCCAACGTCTGACAGCATCACGCGCCTGGGGTCCAGAAGCGGTGCAGGCTGACTCGGCAAGGAACCTGGAAGCTCACCATGTCGTTTCCCAGGCCCGGCTGCAGCTCCCGAGAGGATTCCGGAGGCCTCCTCGACCACGGGAGGGACAACATGTGTGGCCCTGGCAGCCAAAGAGGGATCCTGACCGGCACCGTCCCTTGTGCCCTCAACTCAGCCCTTCGGGGAGACCACTGCCCTGCTGTGGGTTCGGCGCCTGGAACCTCCTGGGACCTAACCCTAACCCTAACCCTACCCCGAACCGGGAGCCTGCACCGACACCTAAGCCTGCCTCGATCCCTACTCCTGCATTTGAGCCGCGTTCTGGCATGCGCCCTCACTTCATCCCTCGAGGGAGATCACGAGACCGGAGTCGCTTCGGCCCTGGCGACGTCCCTGGACCGAACCCTAACCCTAGCTAAGGCTCTCCCCTCATGGGGACCCAATTCCAACGTCTGACAGCATCACGCGCCTGGGGTCCAGAAGCGGTGCAGGCTGACTCGGCAAGGAACCTGGAAGCTCACCATGTCGTTTCCCAGGCCCGGCTGCAGCTCCCGAGAGGATTCCGGAGGCCTCCTCGACCACGGGAGGGACAACATGTGTGGCCCTGGCAGCCAAAGAGGGATCCTGACCGGCACCGTCCCTTGTGCCCTCAACTCAGCCCTTCGGGGAGACCACTGCCCTGCTGTGGGTTCGGCGCCTGGAACCTCCTGGGACCTAACCCTAACCCTAACCCTACCCCGAACCGGGAGCCTGCACCGACACCTAAGCCTGCCTCGATCCCTACTCCTGCATTTGAGCCGCGTTCTGGCATGCGCCCTCACTTCATCCCTCGAGGGAGATCACGAGACCGGAGTCGCTTCGGCCCTGGCGACGTCCCTGGACCGAACCCTAACCCTAGCTAAGGCTCTCCCCTCATGGGGACCCAATTCCAACGTCTGACAGCATCACGCGCCTGGGGTCCAGAAGCGGTGCAGGCTGACTCGGCAAGGAACCTGGAAGCTCACCATGTCGTTTCCCAGGCCCGGCTGCAGCTCCCGAGAGGATTCCGGAGGCCTCCTCGACCACGGGAGGGACAACATGTGTGGCCCTGGCAGCCAAAGAGGGATCCTGACCGGCACCGTCCCTTGTGCCCTCAACTCAGCCCTTCGGGGAGACCACTGCCCTGCTGTGGGTTCGGCGCCTGGAACCTCCTGGGACCTAACCCTAACCCTAACCCTACCCCGAACCGGGAGCCTGCACCGACACCTAAGCCTGCCTCGATCCCTACTCCTGCATTTGAGCCGCGTTCTGGCATGCGCCCTCACTTCATCCCTCGAGGGAGATCACGAGACCGGAGTCGCTTCGGCCCTGGCGACGTCCCTGGACCGAACCCTAACCCTAGCTAAGGCTCTCCCCTCATGGGGACCCAATTCCAACGTCTGACAGCATCACGCGCCTGGGGTCCAGAAGCGGTGCAGGCTGACTCGGCAAGGAACCTGGAAGCTCACCATGTCGTTTCCCAGGCCCGGCTGCAGCTCCCGAGAGGATTCCGGAGGCCTCCTCGACCACGGGAGGGACAACATGTGTGGCCCTGGCAGCCAAAGAGGGATCCTGACCGGCACCGTCCCTTGTGCCCTCAACTCAGCCCTTCGGGGAGACCACTGCCCTGCTGTGGGTTCGGCGCCTGGAACCTCCTGGGACCTAACCCTAACCCTAACCCTACCCCGAACCGGGAGCCTGCACCGACACCTAAGCCTGCCTCGATCCCTACTCCTGCATTTGAGCCGCGTTCTGGCATGCGCCCTCACTTCATCCCTCGAGGGAGATCACGAGACCGGAGTCGCTTCGGCCCTGGCGACGTCCCTGGACCGAACCCTAACCCTAGCTAAGGCTCTCCCCTCATGGGGACCCAATTCCAACGTCTGACAGCATCACGCGCCTGGGGTCCAGAAGCGGTGCAGGCTGACTCGGCAAGGAACCTGGAAGCTCACCATGTCGTTTCCCAGGCCCGGCTGCAGCTCCCGAGAGGATTCCGGAGGCCTCCTCGACCACGGGAGGGACAACATGTGTGGCCCTGGCAGCCAAAGAGGGATCCTGACCGGCACCGTCCCTTGTGCCCTCAACTCAGCCCTTCGGGGAGACCACTGCCCTGCTGTGGGTTCGGCGCCTGGAACCTCCTGGGACCTAACCCTAACCCTAACCCTACCCCGAACCGGGAGCCTGCACCGACACCTAAGCCTGCCTCGATCCCTACTCCTGCATTTGAGCCGCGTTCTGGCATGCGCCCTCACTTCATCCCTCGAGGGAGATCACGAGACCGGAGTCGCTTCGGCCCTGGCGACGTCCCTGGACCGAACCCTAACCCTAGCTAAGGCTCTCCCCTCATGGGGACCCAATTCCAACGTCTGACAGCATCACGCGCCTGGGGTCCAGAAGCGGTGCAGGCTGACTCGGCAAGGAACCTGGAAGCTCACCATGTCGTTTCCCAGGCCCGGCTGCAGCTCCCGAGAGGATTCCGGAGGCCTCCTCGACCACGGGAGGGACAACATGTGTGGCCCTGGCAGCCAAAGAGGGATCCTGACCGGCACCGTCCCTTGTGCCCTCAACTCAGCCCTTCGGGGAGACCACTGCCCTGCTGTGGGTTCGGCGCCTGGAACCTCCTGGGACCTAACCCTAACCCTAACCCTACCCCGAACCGGGAGCCTGCACCGACACCTAAGCCTGCCTCGATCCCTACTCCTGCATTTGAGCCGCGTTCTGGCATGCGCCCTCACTTCATCCCTCGAGGGAGATCACGAGACCGGAGTCGCTTCGGCCCTGGCGACGTCCCTGGACCGAACCCTAACCCTAGCTAAGGCTCTCCCCTCATGGGGACCCAATTCCAACGTCTGACAGCATCACGCGCCTGGGGTCCAGAAGCGGTGCAGGCTGACTCGGCAAGGAACCTGGAAGCTCACCATGTCGTTTCCCAGGCCCGGCTGCAGCTCCCGAGAGGATTCCGGAGGCCTCCTCGACCACGGGAGGGACAACATGTGTGGCCCTGGCAGCCAAAGAGGGATCCTGACCGGCACCGTCCCTTGTGCCCTCAACTCAGCCCTTCGGGGAGACCACTGCCCTGCTGTGGGTTCGGCGCCTGGAACCTCCTGGGACCTAACCCTAACCCTAACCCTACCCCGAACCGGGAGCCTGCACCGACACCTAAGCCTGCCTCGATCCCTACTCCTGCATTTGAGCCGCGTTCTGGCATGCGCCCTCACTTCATCCCTCGAGGGAGATCACGAGACCGGAGTCGCTTCGGCCCTGGCGACGTCCCTGGACCGAACCCTAACCCTAGCTAAGGCTCTCCCCTCATGGGGACCCAATTCCAACGTCTGACAGCATCACGCGCCTGGGGTCCAGAAGCGGTGCAGGCTGACTCGGCAAGGAACCTGGAAGCTCACCATGTCGTTTCCCAGGCCCGGCTGCAGCTCCCGAGAGGATTCCGGAGGCCTCCTCGACCACGGGAGGGACAACATGTGTGGCCCTGGCAGCCAAAGAGGGATCCTGACCGGCACCGTCCCTTGTGCCCTCAACTCAGCCCTTCGGGGAGACCACTGCCCTGCTGTGGGTTCGGCGCCTGGAACCTCCTGGGACCTAACCCTAACCCTAACCCTACCCCGAACCGGGAGCCTGCACCGACACCTAAGCCTGCCTCGATCCCTACTCCTGCATTTGAGCCGCGTTCTGGCATGCGCCCTCACTTCATCCCTCGAGGGAGATCACGAGACCGGAGTCGCTTCGGCCCTGGCGACGTCCCTGGACCGAACCCTAACCCTAGCTAAGGCTCTCCCCTCATGGGGACCCAATTCCAACGTCTGACAGCATCACGCGCCTGGGGTCCAGAAGCGGTGCAGGCTGACTCGGCAAGGAACCTGGAAGCTCACCATGTCGTTTCCCAGGCCCGGCTGCAGCTCCCGAGAGGATTCCGGAGGCCTCCTCGACCACGGGAGGGACAACATGTGTGGCCCTGGCAGCCAAAGAGGGATCCTGACCGGCACCGTCCCTTGTGCCCTCAACTCAGCCCTTCGGGGAGACCACTGCCCTGCTGTGGGTTCGGCGCCTGGAACCTCCTGGGACCTAACCCTAACCCTAACCCTACCCCGAACCGGGACCCTCACCGAAAACTAAGCCTGCCTCGATCCCTACTCCTGCATTTGAGCCGCGTTCTGGCATGCGCCCTCACTTCATCCCTCGAGGGAGATCACGAGACCGGAGTCGCTTCGGCCCTGGCGACGTCCCTGGACCGAACCCTAACCCTAGCTAAGGCTCTCCCCTCATGGGGACCCAATTCCAACGTCTGACAGCATCACGCGCCTGGGGTCCAGAAGCGGTGCAGGCTGACTCGGCAAGGAACCTGGAAGCTCACCATGTCGTTTCCCAGGCCCGGCTGCAGCTCCCGAGAGGATTCCGGAGGCCTCCTCGACCACGGGAGGGACAACATGTGTGGCCCTGGCAGCCAAAGAGGGATCCTGACCGGCACCGTCCCTTGTGCCCTCAACTCAGCCCTTCGGGGAGACCACTGCCCTGCTGTGGGTTCGGCGCCTGGAACCTCCTGGGACCTAACCCTAACCCTAACCCTACCCCGAACCGGGAGCCTGCACCGACACCTAAGCCTGCCTCGATCCCTACTCCTGCATTTGAGCCGCGTTCTGGCATGCGCCCTCACTTCATCCCTCGAGGGAGATCACGAGACCGGAGTCGCTTCGGCCCTGGCGACGTCCCTGGACCGAACCCTAACCCTAGCTAAGGCTCTCCCCTCATGGGGACCCAATTCCAACGTCTGACAGCATCACGCGCCTGGGGTCCAGAAGCGGTGCAGGCTGACTCGGCAAGGAACCTGGAAGCTCACCATGTCGTTTCCCAGGCCCGGCTGCAGCTCCCGAGAGGATTCCGGAGGCCTCCTCGACCACGGGAGGGACAACATGTGTGGCCCTGGCAGCCAAAGAGGGATCCTGACCGGCACCGTCCCTTGTGCCCTCAACTCAGCCCTTCGGGGAGACCACTGCCCTGCTGTGGGTTCGGCGCCTGGAACCTCCTGGGACCTAACCCTAACCCTAACCCTACCCCGAACCGGGAGCCTGCACCGACACCTAAGCCTGCCTCGATCCCTACTCCTGCATTTGAGCCGCGTTCTGGCATGCGCCCTCACTTCATCCCTCGAGGGAGATCACGAGACCGGAGTCGCTTCGGCCCTGGCGACGTCCCTGGACCGAACCCTAACCCTAGCTAAGGCTCTCCCCTCATGGGGACCCAATTCCAACGTCTGACAGCATCACGCGCCTGGGGTCCAGAAGCGGTGCAGGCTGACTCGGCAAGGAACCTGGAAGCTCACCATGTCGTTTCCCAGGCCCGGCTGCAGCTCCCGAGAGGATTCCGGAGGCCTCCTCGACCACGGGAGGGACAACATGTGTGGCCCTGGCAGCCAAAGAGGGATCCTGACCGGCACCGTCCCTTGTGCCCTCAACTCAGCCCTTCGGGGAGACCACTGCCCTGCTGTGGGTTCGGCGCCTGGAACCTCCTGGGACCTAACCCTAACCCTAACCCTACCCCGAACCGGGAGCCTGCACCGACACCTAAGCCTGCCTCGATCCCTACTCCTGCATTTGAGCCGCGTTCTGGCATGCGCCCTCACTTCATCCCTCGAGGGAGATCACGAGACCGGAGTCGCTTCGGCCCTGGCGACGTCCCTGGACCGAACCCTAACCCTAGCTAAGGCTCTCCCCTCATGGGGACCCAATTCCAACGTCTGACAGCATCACGCGCCTGGGGTCCAGAAGCGGTGCAGGCTGACTCGGCAAGGAACCTGGAAGCTCACCATGTCGTTTCCCAGGCCCGGCTGCAGCTCCCGAGAGGATTCCGGAGGCCTCCTCGACCACGGGAGGGACAACATGTGTGGCCCTGGCAGCCAAAGAGGGATCCTGACCGGCACCGTCCCTTGTGCCCTCAACTCAGCCCTTCGGGGAGACCACTGCCCTGCTGTGGGTTCGGCGCCTGGAACCTCCTGGGACCTAACCCTAACCCTAACCCTACCCCGAACCGGGAGCCTGCACCGACACCTAAGCCTGCCTCGATCCCTACTCCTGCATTTGAGCCGCGTTCTGGCATGCGCCCTCACTTCATCCCTCGAGGGAGATCACGAGACCGGAGTCGCTTCGGCCCTGGCGACGTCCCTGGACCGAACCCTAACCCTAGCTAAGGCTCTCCCCTCATGGGGACCCAATTCCAACGTCTGACAGCATCACGCGCCTGGGGTCCAGAAGCGGTGCAGGCTGACTCGGCAAGGGAACTGCAAGCTCACCATGTCGTTTCCCAGGCCCGGCTGCATCTCCCGAGAGGATTCCGGAGGCCTCCTCGACCACGGGAGGGACAACATGTGTGGCCCTGGCAGCCAAAGAGGGATCCTGACCGGCACCGTCCCTTGTGCCCTCAACTCAGCCCTTCGGGGAGACCACTGCCCTGCTGTGGGTTCGGCGCCTGGAACCTCCTGGGACCTAACCCTAACCCTAACCCTACCCCGAACCGGGAGCCTGCACCGACACCTAAGCCTGCCTCGATCCCTACTCCTGCATTTGAGCCGCGTTCTGGCATGCGCCCTCACTTCATCCCTCGAGGGAGATCACGAGACCGGAGTCGCTTCGGCCCTGGCGACGTCCCTGGACCGAACCCTAACCCTAGCTAAGGCTCTCCCCTCATGGGGACCCAATTCCAACGTCTGACAGCATCACGCGCCTGGGGTCCAGAAGCGGTGCAGGCTGACTCGGCAAGGAACCTGGAAGCTCACCATGTCGTTTCCCAGGCCCGGCTGCAGCTCCCGAGAGGATTCCGGAGGCCTCCTCGACCACGGGAGGGACAACATGTGTGGCCCTGGCAGCCAAAGAGGGATCCTGACCGGCACCGTCCCTTGTGCCCTCAACTCAGCCCTTCGGGGAGACCACTGCCCTGCTGTGGGTTCGGCGCCTGGAACCTCCTGGGACCTAACCCTAACCCTAACCCTACCCTGAACCGGGAGCCTGCACCGACACCTAAGCCTGCCTCGATCCCTACTCCTGCATTTGAGCCGCGTTCTGGCATGCGCCCTCACTTCAGCCCTCGAGGGAGATCACGAGAACGGAGTCGCTTCGGCCCTGGCGACGTCCCTGGACCGAACCCTAACCCTAGCTAAGGCTCTCCCCTCATGGGGACCCAATTCCAACGTCTGACAGCATCACGCGCCTGGGGTCCAGAAGCGGTGCAGGCTGACTCGGCAAGGAACCTGGAAGCTCACCATGTCGTTTCCCAGGCCCGGCTGCAGCTCCCGAGAGGATTCCGGAGGCCTCCTCGACCACGGGAGGGACAACATGTGTGGCCCTGGCAGCCAAAGAGGGATCCTGACCGGCACCGTCCCTTGTGCCCTCAACTCAGCCCTTCGGGGAGACCACTGCCCTGCTGTGGGTTCGGCGCCTGGAACCTCCTGGGACCTAACCCTAACCCTAACCGTACCCCGAACCGGGAGCCTGCACCGACACCTAAGCCTGCCTCGATCCCTACTCCTGCATTTGAGCCGCGTTCTGGCATGCGCCCTCACTTCATCCCTCGAGGGAGATCACGAGACCGGAGTCGCTTCGGCCCTGGCGACGTGCCTGGACCGAACCCTAACCCTAGCTAAGGCTCTCCCCTCATGGGGACCCAATTCCAACGTCTGACAGCATCACGCGACTGGGGTCCAGAAGCGGTGCAGGCTGACGCGGCAAGGAACCTGGAAGCTCACCATGTCGTTTCCCAGGCCCGGCTGCAGCTCCCGAGAGGATTCCGGAGGCCTCCTCGACCACGGGAGGGACAACGTGTGTGGCCCTGGCAGCCAAAGAGGGATCCTGACCGGCACCGTCCCTTGTGCCCTCAACTCAGCCCTTCGGGGAGACCACTGCCCTGCTGTGGGTTCGGCGCCTGGAACCTCCTGGGACCTAACCCTAACCCTAACCCTACCCCGAACCGGGAGCCTGCACCGACACCTAAGCCTGCCTCGATCCCTACTCCTGCATTTGAGCCGCGTTCTGGCATGCGCCCTCACTTCATCCCTCGAGGGAGATCACGAGACCGGAGTCGCTTCGGCCCTGGCGACGTCCCTGGACCGAACCCTAACCCTAGCTAAGGCTCTCCCCTCATGGGGACCCAATTCCAACGTCTGACAGCATCACGCGCCTGGGGTCCAGAAGCGGTGCAGGCTGACTCGGCAAGGAACCTGGAAGCTCACCATGTCGTTTCCCAGGCCCGGCTGCAGCTCCCGAGAGGATTCCGGAGGCCTCCTCGACCACGGGAGGGACAACGTGTGTGGCCCTGGCAGCCAAAGAGGGATCCTGACCGGCACCGTCCCTTGTGCCCTCAACTCAGCCCTTCGGGGAGACCACTGCCCTGCTGTGGGTTCGGCGCCTGGAACCTCCTGGGACCTAACCCTAACCCTAACCCTACCCCGAACCGGGAGCCTCCCCCGAAAGCTAAGCCTGCCTCGATCCCTACTCCTGCATTTGAGCCGCGTTCTGGCATGCGCCCTCACTTCATCCCTCGAGGGAGATCACGAGACCGGAGTCGCTTCGGCCCTGGCGACGTCCCTGGACCGAACCCTAACCCTAGCTAAGGCTCTCCCCTCATGGGGACCCAATTCCAACGTCTGACAGCATCACGCGCCTGGGGTCCAGAAGCGGTGCAGGCTGACTCGGCAAGGAACCTGGAAGCTCACCATGTCGTTTCCCAGGCCCGGCTGCAGCTCCCGAGAGGATTCCGGAGGCCTCCTCGACCACGGGAGGGACAACGTGTGTGGCCCTGGCAGCCAAAGAGGGATCCTGACCGGCACCGTCCCTTGTGCCCTCAACTCAGCCCTTCGGGGAGACCACTGCCCTGCTGTGGGTTCGGCGCCTGGAACCTCCTGGGACCTAACCCTAACCCTAACCCTACCCCGAACCGGGAGCCTGCACCGACACCTAAGCCTGCCTCGATCCCTACTCCTGCATTTGAGCCGCGTTCTGGCATGCGCCCTCACTTCATCCCTCGAGGGAGATCACGAGACCGGAGTCGCTTCGGCCCTGGCGACGTCCCTGGACCGAACCCTAACCCTAGCTAAGGCTCTCCCCTCATGGGGACCCAATTCCAACGTCTGACAGCATCACGCGCCTGGGGTCCAGAAGCGGTGCAGGCTGACTCGGCAAGGAACCTGGAAGCTCACCATGTCGTTTCCCAGGCCCGGCTGCAGCTCCCGAGAGGATTCCGGAGGCCTCCTCGACCACGGGAGGGACAACGTGTGTGGCCCTGGCAGCCAAAGAGGGATCCTGACCGGCACCGTCCCTTGTGCCCTCAACTCAGCCCTTCGGGGAGACCACTGCCCTGCTGTGGGTTCGGCGCCTGGAACCTCCTGGGACCTAACCCTAACCCTAACCCTACCCCGAACCGGGAGCCTGCACCGACACCTAAGCCTGCCTCGATCCCTACTCCTGCATTTGAGCCGCGTTCTGGCATGCGCCCTCACTTCATCCCTCGAGGGAGATCACGAGACCGGAGTCGCTTCGGCCCTGGCGACGTCCCTGGACCGAACCCTAACCCTAGCTAAGGCTCTCCCCTCATGGGGACCCAATTCCAACGTCTGACAGCATCACGCGCCTGGGGTCCAGAAGCGGTGCAGGCTGACTCGGCAAGGAACCTGGAAGCTCACCATGTCGTTTCCCAGGCCCGGCTGCAGCTCCCGAGAGGATTCCGGAGGCCTCCTCGACCACGGGAGGGACAACGTGTGTGGCCCTGGCAGCCAAAGAGGGATCCTGACCGGCACCGTCCCTTGTGCCCTCAACTCAGCCCTTCGGGGAGACCACTGCCCTGCTGTGGGTTCGGCGCCTGGAACCTCCTGGGACCTAACCCTAACCCTAACCCTACCCCGAACCGGGAGCCTGCACCGACACCTAAGCCTGCCTCGATCCCTACTCCTGCATTTGAGCCGCGTTCTGGCATGCGCCCTCACTTCATCCCTCGAGGGAGATCACGAGACCGGAGTCGCTTCGGCCCTGGCGACGTCCCTGGACCGAACCCTAACCCTAGCTAAGGCTCTCCCCTCATGGGGACCCAATTCCAACGTCTGACAGCATCACGCGCCTGGGGTCCAGAAGCGGTGCAGGCTGACTCGGCAAGGAACCTGGAAGCTCACCATGTCGTTTCCCAGGCCCGGCTGCAGCTCCCGAGAGGATTCCGGAGGCCTCCTCGACCACGGGAGGGACAACGTGTGTGGCCCTGGCAGCCAAAGAGGGATCCTGACCGGCACCGTCCCTTGTGCCCTCAACTCAGCCCTTCGGGGAGACCACTGCCCTGCTGTGGGTTCGGCGCCTGGAACCTCCTGGGACCTAACCCTAACCCTAACCCTACCCCGAACCGGGAGCCTGCACCGACACCTAAGCCTGCCTCGATCCCTACTCCTGCATTTGAGCCGCGTTCTGGCATGCGCCCTCACTTCATCCCTCGAGGGAGATCACGAGACCGGAGTCGCTTCGGCCCTGGCGACGTCCCTGGACCGAACCCTAACCCTAGCTAAGGCTCTCCCCTCATGGGGACCCAATTCCAACGTCTGACAGCATCACGCGCCTGGGGTCCAGAAGCGGTGCAGGCTGACTCGGCAAGGAACCTGGAAGCTCACCATGTCGTTTCCCAGGCCCGGCTGCAGCTCCCGAGAGGATTCCGGAGGCCTCCTCGACCACGGGAGGGACAACGTGTGTGGCCCTGGCAGCCAAAGAGGGATCCTGACCGGCACCGTCCCTTGTGCCCTCAACTCAGCCCTTCGGGGAGACCACTGCCCTGCTGTGGGTTCGGCGCCTGGAACCTCCTGGGACCTAACCCTAACCCTAACCCTACCCCGAACCGGGAGCCTGCACCGACACCTAAGCCTGCCTCGATCCCTACTCCTGCATTTGAGCCGCGTTCTGGCATGCGCCCTCACTTCATCCCTCGAGGGAGATCACGAGACCGGAGTCGCTTCGGCCCTGGCGACGTCCCTGGACCGAACCCTAACCCTAGCTAAGGCTCTCCCCTCATGGGGACCCAATTCCAACGTCTGACAGCATCACGCGCCTGGGGTCCAGAAGCGGTGCAGGCTGACTCGGCAAGGAACCTGGAAGCTCACCATGTCGTTTCCCAGGCCCGGCTGCAGCTCCCGAGAGGATTCCGGAGGCCTCCTCGACCACGGGAGGGACAACGTGTGTGGCCCTGGCAGCCAAAGAGGGATCCTGACCGGCACCGTCCCTTGTGCCCTCAACTCAGCCCTTCGGGGAGACCACTGCCCTGCTGTGGGTTCGGCGCCTGGAACCTCCTGGGACCTAACCCTAACCCTAACCCTACCCCGAACCGGGAGCCTGCACCGACACCTAAGCCTGCCTCGATCCCTACTCCTGCATTTGAGCCGCGTTCTGGCATGCGCCCTCACTTCATCCCTCGAGGGAGATCACGAGACCGGAGTCGCTTCGGCCCTGGCGACGTCCCTGGACCGAACCCTAACCCTAGCTAAGGCTCTCCCCTCATGGGGACCCAATTCCAACGTCTGACAGCATCACGCGCCTGGGGTCCAGAAGCGGTGCAGGCTGACTCGGCAAGGAACCTGGAAGCTCACCATGTCGTTTCCCAGGCCCGGCTGCAGCTCCCGAGAGGATTCCGGAGGCCTCCTCGACCACGGGAGGGACAACGTGTGTGGCCCTGGCAGCCAAAGAGGGATCCTGACCGGCACCGTCCCTTGTGCCCTCAACTCAGCCCTTCGGGGAGACCACTGCCCTGCTGTGGGTTCGGCGCCTGGAACCTCCTGGGACCTAACCCTAACCCTAACCCTACCCCGAACCGGGAGCCTGCACCGACACCTAAGCCTGCCTCGATCCCTACTCCTGCATTTGAGCCGCGTTCTGGCATGCGCCCTCACTTCATCCCTCGAGGGAGATCACGAGACCGGAGTCGCTTCGGCCCTGGCGACGTCCCTGGACCGAACCCTAACCCTAGCTAAGGCTCTCCCCTCATGGGGACCCAATTCCAACGTCTGACAGCATCACGCGCCTGGGGTCCAGAAGCGGTGCAGGCTGACTCGGCAAGGAACCTGGAAGCTCACCATGTCGTTTCCCAGGCCCGGCTGCAGCTCCCGAGAGGATTCCGGAGGCCTCCTCGACCACGGGAGGGACAACGTGTGTGGCCCTGGCAGCCAAAGAGGGATCCTGACCGGCACCGTCCCTTGTGCCCTCAACTCAGCCCTTCGGGGAGACCACTGCCCTGCTGTGGGTTCGGCGCCTGGAACCTCCTGGGACCTAACCCTAACCCTAACCCTACCCCGAACCGGGAGCCTGCACCGACACCTAAGCCTGCCTCGATCCCTACTCCTGCATTTGAGCCGCGTTCTGGCATGCGCCCTCACTTCATCCCTCGAGGGAGATCACGAGACCGGAGTCGCTTCGGCCCTGGCGACGTCCCTGGACCGAACCCTAACCCTAGCTAAGGCTCTCCCCTCATGGGGACCCAATTCCAACGTCTGACAGCATCACGCGCCTGGGGTCCAGAAGCGGTGCAGGCTGACTCGGCAAGGAACCTGGAAGCTCACCATGTCGTTTCCCAGGCCCGGCTGCAGCTCCCGAGAGGATTCCGGAGGCCTCCTCGACCACGGGAGGGACAACGTGTGTGGCCCTGGCAGCCAAAGAGGGATCCTGACCGGCACCGTCCCTTGTGCCCTCAACTCAGCCCTTCGGGGAGACCACTGCCCTGCTGTGGGTTCGGCGCCTGGAACCTCCTGGGACCTAACCCTAACCCTAACCCTACCCCGAACCGGGAGCCTGCACCGACACCTAAGCCTGCCTCGATCCCTACTCCTGCATTTGAGCCGCGTTCTGGCATGCGCCCTCACTTCATCCCTCGAGGGAGATCACGAGACCGGAGTCGCTTCGGCCCTGGCGACGTCCCTGGACCGAACCCTAACCCTAGCTAAGGCTCTCCCCTCATGGGGACCCAATTCCAACGTCTGACAGCATCACGCGCCTGGGGTCCAGAAGCGGTGCAGGCTGACTCGGCAAGGAACCTGGAAGCTCACCATGTCGTTTCCCAGGCCCGGCTGCAGCTCCCGAGAGGATTCCGGAGGCCTCCTCGACCACGGGAGGGACAACGTGTGTGGCCCTGGCAGCCAAAGAGGGATCCTGACCGGCACCGTCCCTTGTGCCCTCAACTCAGCCCTTCGGGGAGACCACTGCCCTGCTGTGGGTTCGGCGCCTGGAACCTCCTGGGACCTAACCCTAACCCTAACCCTACCCCGAACCGGGAGCCTGCACCGACACCTAAGCCTGCCTCGATCCCTACTCCTGCATTTGAGCCGCGTTCTGGCATGCGCCCTCACTTCATCCCTCGAGGGAGATCACGAGACCGGAGTCGCTTCGGCCCTGGCGACGTCCCTGGACCGAACCCTAACCCTAGCTAAGGCTCTCCCCTCATGGGGACCCAATTCCAACGTCTGACAGCATCACGCGCCTGGGGTCCAGAAGCGGTGCAGGCTGACTCGGCAAGGAACCTGGAAGCTCACCATGTCGTTTCCCAGGCCCGGCTGCAGCTCCCGAGAGGATTCCGGAGGCCTCCTCGACCACGGGAGGGACAACGTGTGTGGCCCTGGCAGCCAAAGAGGGATCCTGACCGGCACCGTCCCTTGTGCCCTCAACTCAGCCCTTCGGGGAGACCACTGCCCTGCTGTGGGTTCGGCGCCTGGAACCTCCTGGGACCTAACCCTAACCCTAACCCTACCCCGAACCGGGAGCCTGCACCGACACCTAAGCCTGCCTCGATCCCTACTCCTGCATTTGAGCCGCGTTCTGGCATGCGCCCTCACTTCATCCCTCGAGGGAGATCACGAGACCGGAGTCGCTTCGGCCCTGGCGACGTCCCTGGACCGAACCCTAACCCTAGCTAAGGCTCTCCCCTCATGGGGACCCAATTCCAACGTCTGACAGCATCACGCGCCTGGGGTCCAGAAGCGGTGCAGGCTGACTCGGCAAGGAACCTGGAAGCTCACCATGTCGTTTCCCAGGCCCGGCTGCAGCTCCCGAGAGGATTCCGGAGGCCTCCTCGACCACGGGAGGGACAACGTGTGTGGCCCTGGCAGCCAAAGAGGGATCCTGACCGGCACCGTCCCTTGTGCCCTCAACTCAGCCCTTCGGGGAGACCACTGCCCTGCTGTGGGTTCGGCGCCTGGAACCTCCTGGGACCTAACCCTAACCCTAACCCTACCCCGAACCGGGAGCCTGCACCGACACCTAAGCCTGCCTCGATCCCTACTCCTGCATTTGAGCCGCGTTCTGGCATGCGCCCTCACTTCATCCCTCGAGGGAGATCACGAGACCGGAGTCGCTTCGGCCCTGGCGACGTCCCTGGACCGAACCCTAACCCTAGCTAAGGCTCTCCCCTCATGGGGACCCAATTCCAACGTCTGACAGCATCACGCGCCTGGGGTCCAGAAGCGGTGCAGGCTGACTCGGCAAGGAACCTGGAAGCTCACCATGTCGTTTCCAGGGCGCGGCTGCAGCTCCCGAGAGGATTCCGGAGGCCTCCTCGACCACGGG
This sequence comes from Felis chaus, assembly GCA_019924945.1. Lineage (NCBI taxonomy): Eukaryota > Metazoa > Chordata > Mammalia > Carnivora > Felidae > Felis > Felis chaus. The sequence goes on along the minus strand of JAGKTF010000044.1, from coordinate 102,652 downwards.
ATGGACAACGTGTGTGGCCCTGGCAGCCAAAGAGGGATCCTGACCGGCACCGTCCCTTGTGCCCTCAACTCAGCCCTTCGGGGAGACCACTGCCCTGCTGTGGGTTCGGCGCCTGGAACCTCCTGGGACCTAACCCTAACCCTAACCCTACCCCGAACCGGGAGCCTGCACCGACACCTAAGCCTGCCTCGATCCCTACTCCTGCATTTGAGCCGCGTTCTGGCATGCGCCCTCACTTCATCCCTCGAGGGAGATCACGAGACCGGAGTCGCTTCGGCCCTGGCGACGTCCCTGGACCGAACCCTAACCCTAGCTAAGGCTCTCCCCTCATGGGGACCCAATTCCAACGTCTGACAGCATCACGCGCCTGGGGTCCAGAAGCGGTGCAGGCTGACTCGGCAAGGAACCTGGAAGCTCACCATGTCGTTTCCCAGGCCCGGCTGCAGCTCCCGAGAGGATTCCGGAGGCCTCCTCGACCACGGGAGGGACAACATGTGTGGCCCTGGCAGCCAAAGAGGGATCCTGACCGGCACCGTCCCTTGTGCCCTCAACTCAGCCCTTCGGGGAGACCACTGCCCTGCTGTGGGTTCGGCGCCTGGAACCTCCTGGGACCTAACCCTAACCCTAACCCTACCCCGAACCGGGAGCCTGCACCGACACCTAAGCCTGCCTCGATCCCTACTCCTGCATTTGAGCCGCGTTCTGGCATGCGCCCTCACTTCATCCCTCGAGGGAGATCACGAGACCGGAGTCGCTTCGGCCCTGGCGACGTCCCTGGACCGAACCCTAACCCTAGCTAAGGCTCTCTCCCCTCATGGGGACCCAATTCCAACGTCTGACAGCATCACGCGCCTGGGGTCCAGAAGCGGTGCAGGCTGACTCGGCAAGGAACCTGGAAGCTCACCATGTCGTTTCCCAGGCCCGGCTGCAGCTCCCGAGAGGATTCCGGAGGCCTCCTCGACCACGGGAGGGACAACGTGTGTGGCCCTGGCAGCCAAAGAGGGATCCTGACCGGCACCGTCCCTTGTGCCCTCAACTCAGCCCTTCGGGGAGACCACTGCCCTGCTGTGGGTTCGGCGCCTGGAACCTCCTGGGACCTAACCCTAACCCTAACCCTACCCCGAACCGGGAGCCTGCACCGACACCTAAGCCTGCCTCGATCCCTACTCCTGCATTTGAGCCGCGTTCTGGCATGCGCCCTCACTTCATCCCTCGAGGGAGATCACGAGACCGGAGTCGCTTCGGCCCTGGCGACGTCCCTGGACCGAACCCTAACCCTAGCTAAGGCTCTCCCCTCATGGGGACCCAATTCCAACGTCTGACAGCATCACGCGCCTGGGGTCCAGAAGCGGTGCAGGCTGACTCGGCAAGGAACCTGGAAGCTCACCATGTCGTTTCCCAGGCCCGGCTGCAGCTCCCGAGAGGATTCCGGAGGCCTCCTCGACCACGGGAGGGACAACATGTGTGGCCCTGGCAGCCAAAGAGGGATCCTGACCGGCACCGTCCCTTGTGCCCTCAACTCAGCCCTTCGGGGAGACCACTGCCCTGCTGTGGGTTCGGCGCCTGGAACCTCCTGGGACCTAACCCTAACCCTAACCCTACCCCGAACCGGGAGCCTGCACCGACACCTAAGCCTGCCTCGATCCCTACTCCTGCATTTGAGCCGCGTTCTGGCATGCGCCCTCACTTCATCCCTCGAGGGAGATCACGAGACCGGAGTCGCTTCGGCCCTGGCGACGTCCCTGGACCGAACCCTAACCCTAGCTAAGGCTCTCCCCTCATGGGGACCCAATTCCAACGTCTGACAGCATCACGCGCCTGGGGTCCAGAAGCGGTGCAGGCTGACTCGGCAAGGAACCTGGAAGCTCACCATGTCGTTTCCCAGGCCCGGCTGCAGCTCCCGAGAGGATTCCGGAGGCCTCCTCGACCACGGGAGGGACAACGTGTGTGGCCCTGGCAGCCAAAGAGGGATCCTGACCGGCACCGTCCCTTGTGCCCTCAACTCAGCCCTTCGGGGAGACCACTGCCCTGCTGTGGGTTCGGCGCCTGGAACCTCCTGGGACCTAACCCTAACCCTAACCCTACCCCGAACCGGGAGCCTGCACCGACACCTAAGCCTGCCTCGATCCCTACTCCTGCATTTGAGCCGCGTTCTGGCATGCGCCCTCACTTCATCCCTCGAGGGAGATCACGAGACCGGAGTCGCTTCGGCCCTGGCGACGTCCCTGGACCGAACCCTAACCCTAGCTAAGGCTCTCCCCTCATGGGGACCCAATTCCAACGTCTGACAGCATCACGCGCCTGGGGTCCAGAAGCGGTGCAGGCTGACTCGGCAAGGAACCTGGAAGCTCACCATGTCGTTTCCCAGGCCCGGCTGCAGCTCCCGAGAGGATTCCGGAGGCCTCCTCGACCACGGGAGGGACAACGTGTGTGGCCCTGGCAGCCAAAGAGGGATCCTGACCGGCACCGTCCCTTGTGCCCTCAACTCAGCCCTTCGGGGAGACCACTGCCCTGCTGTGGGTTCGGCGCCTGGAACCTCCTGGGACCTAACCCTAACCCTAACCCTACCCCGAACCGGGAGCCTGCACCGACACCTAAGCCTGCCTCGATCCCTACTCCTGCATTTGAGCCGCGTTCTGGCATGCGCCCTCACTTCATCCCTCGAGGGAGATCACGAGACCGGAGTCGCTTCGGCCCTGGCGACGTCCCTGGACCGAACCCTAACCCTAGCTAAGGCTCTCCCCTCATGGGGACCCAATTCCAACGTCTGACAGCATCACGCGCCTGGGGTCCAGAAGCGGTGCAGGCTGACTCGGCAAGGAACCTGGAAGCTCACCATGTCGTTTCCCAGGCCCGGCTGCAGCTCCCGAGAGGATTCCGGAGGCCTCCTCGACCACGGGAGGGACAACGTGTGTGGCCCTGGCAGCCAAAGAGGGATCCTGACCGGCACCGTCCCTTGTGCCCTCAACTCAGCCCTTCGGGGAGACCACTGCCCTGCTGTGGGTTCGGCGCCTGGAACCTCCTGGGACCTAACCCTAACCCTAACCCTACCCCGAACCGGGAGCCTGCACCGACACCTAAGCCTGCCTCGATCCCTACTCCTGCATTTGAGCCGCGTTCTGGCATGCGCCCTCACTTCATCCCTCGAGGGAGATCACGAGACCGGAGTCGCTTCGGCCCTGGCGACGTCCCTGGACCGAACCCTAACCCTAGCTAAGGCTCTCCCCTCATGGGGACCCAATTCCAACGTCTGACAGCATCACGCGCCTGGGGTCCAGAAGCGGTGCAGGCTGACTCGGCAAGGAACCTGGAAGCTCACCATGTCGTTTCCCAGGCCCGGCTGCAGCTCCCGAGAGGATTCCGGAGGCCTCCTCGACCACGGGAGGGACAACATGTGTGGCCCTGGCAGCCAAAGAGGGATCCTGACCGGCACCGTCCCTTGTGTCCTCAACTCAGCCCTTCGGGGAGACCACTGCCCTGCTGTGGGTTCGGCGCCTGGAACCTCCTGGGACCTAACCCTAACCCTAACCCTACCCCGAACCGGGAGCCTGCACCGACACCTAAGCCTGCCTCGATCCCTACTCCTGCATTTGAGCCGCGTTCTGGCATGCGCCCTCACTTCATCCCTCGAGGGAGATCACGAGACCGGAGTCGCTTCGGCCCTGGCGACGTCCCTGGACCGAACCCTAACCCTAGCTAAGGCTCTCCCCTCATGGGGACCCAATTCCAACGTCTGACAGCATCACGCGCCTGGGGTCCAGAAGCGGTGCAGGCTGACTCGGCAAGGAACCTGGAAGCTCACCATGTCGTTTCCCAGGCCCGGCTGCAGCTCCCGAGAGGATTCCGGAGGCCTCCTCGACCACGGGAGGGACAACGTGTGTGGCCCTGGCAGCCAAAGAGGGATCCTGACCGGCACCGTCCCTTGTGCCCTCAACTCAGCCCTTCGGGGAGACCACTGCCCTGCTGTGGGTTCGGCGCCTGGAACCTCCTGGGACCTAACCCTAACCCTAACCCTACCCCGAACCGGGAGCCTGCACCGACACCTAAGCCTGCCTCGATCTCTACTCCTGCATTTGAGCCGCGTTCTGGCATGCGCCCTCACTTCATCCCTCGAGGGAGATCACGAGACCGGAGTCGCTTCGGCCCTGGCGACGTCCCTGGACCGAACCCTAACCCTAGCTAAGGCTCTCCCCTCATGGGGACCCAATTCCAACGTCTGACAGCATCACGCGCCTGGGGTCCAGAAGCGGTGCAGGCTGACTCGGCAAGGAACCTGGAAGCTCACCATGTCGTTTCCCAGGCCCGGCTGCAGCTCCCGAGAGGATTCCGGAGGCCTCCTCGACCACGGGAGGGACAACGTGTGTGGCCCTGGCAGCCAAAGAGGGATCCTGACCGGCACCGTCCCTTGTGCCCTCAACTCAGCCCTTCGGGGAGACCACTGCCCTGCTGTGGGTTCGGCGCCTGGAACCTCCTGGGACCTAACCCTAACCCTAACCCTACCCCGAACCGGGAGCCTGCACCGACACCTAAGCCTGCCTCGATCTCTACTCCTGCATTTGAGCCGCGTTCTGGCATGCGCCCTCACTTCATCCCTCGAGGGAGATCACGAGACCGGAGTCGCTTCGGCCCTGGCGACGTCCCTGGACCGAACCCTAACCCTAGCTAAGGCTCTCCCCTCATGGGGACCCAATTCCAACGTCTGACAGCATCACGCGCCTGGGGTCCAGAAGCGGTGCAGGCTGACTCGGCAAGGAACCTGGAAGCTCACCATGTCGTTTCCCAGGCCCGGCTGCAGCTCCCGAGAGGATTCCGGAGGCCTCCTCGACCACGGGAGGGACAACGTGTGTGGCCCTGGCAGCCAAAGAGGGATCCTGACCGGCACCGTCCCTTGTGCCCTCAACTCAGCCCTTCGGGGAGACCACTGCCCTGCTGTGGGTTCGGCGCCTGGAACCTCCTGGGACCTAACCCTAACCCTAACCCTACCCCGAACCGGGAGCCTGCACCGACACCTAAGCCTGCCTCGATCCCTACTCCTGCATTTGAGCCGCGTTCTGGCATGCGCCCTCACTTCATCCCTCGAGGGAGATCACGAGACCGGAGTCGCTTCGGCCCTGGCGACGTCCCTGGACCGAACCCTAACCCTAGCTAAGGCTCTCCCCTCATGGGGACCCAATTCCAACGTCTGACAGCATCACGCGCCTGGGGTCCAGAAGCGGTGCAGGCTGACTCGGCAAGGAACCTGGAAGCTCACCATGTCGTTTCCCAGGCCCGGCTGCAGCTCCCGAGAGGATTCCGGAGGCCTCCTCGACCACGGGAGGGACAACGTGTGTGGCCCTGGCAGCCAAAGAGGGATCCTGACCGGCACCGTCCCTTGTGCCCTCAACTCAGCCCTTCGGGGAGACCACTGCCCTGCTGTGGGTTCGGCGCCTGGAACCTCCTGGGACCTAACCCTAACCCTAACCCTACCCCGAACCGGGAGCCTGCACCGACACCTAAGCCTGCCTCGATCTCTACTCCTGCATTTGAGCCGCGTTCTGGCATGCGCCCTCACTTCATCCCTCGAGGGAGATCACGAGACCGGAGTCGCTTCGGCCCTGGCGACGTCCCTGGACCGAACCCTAACCCTAGCTAAGGCTCTCCCCTCATGGGGACCCCAATTCCAACGTCTGACAGCATCACGCGCCTGGGGTCCAGAAGCGGTGCAGGCTGACTCGGCAAGGAACCTGGAAGCTCACCATGTCGTTTCCCAGGCCCGGCTGCAGCTCCCGAGAGGATTCCGGAGGCCTCCTCGACCACGGGAGGGACAACGTGTGTGGCCCTGGCAGCCAAAGAGGGATCCTGACCGGCACCGTCCCTTGTGCCCTCAACTCAGCCCTTCGGGGAGACCACTGCCCTGCTGTGGGTTCGGCGCCTGGAACCTCCTGGGACCTAACCCTAACCCTAACCCTACCCCGAACCGGGAGCCTGCACCGACACCTAAGCCTGCCTCGATCCCTACTCCTGCATTTGAGCCGCGTTCTGGCATGCGCCCTCACTTCATCCCTCGAGGGAGATCACGAGACCGGAGTCGCTTCGGCCCTGGCGACGTCCCTGGACCGAACCCTAACCCTAGCTAAGGCTCTCCCCTCATGGGGACCCAATTCCAACGTCTGACAGCATCACGCGCCTGGGGTCCAGAAGCGGTGCAGGCTGACTCGGCAAGGAACCTGGAAGCTCACCATGTCGTTTCCCAGGCCCGGCTGCAGCTCCCGAGAGGATTCCGGAGGCCTCCTCGACCACGGGAGGGACAAACATGTGTGGCCCTGGCAGCCAAAGAGGGATCCTGACCGGCACCGTCCCTTGTGCCCTCAACTCAGCCCTTCGGGGAGACCACTGCCCTGCTGTGGGTTCGGCGCCTGGAACCTCCTGGGACCTAACCCTAACCCTAACCCTACCCCGAACCGGGAGCCTGCACCGACACCTAAGCCTGCCTCGATCCCTACTCCTGCATTTGAGCCGCGTTCTGGCATGCGCCCTCACTTCATCCCTCGAGGGAGATCACGAGACCGGAGTCGCTTCGGCCCTGGCGACGTCCCTGGACCGAACCCTAACCCTAGCTAAGGCTCTCCCCTCATGGGGACCCAATTCCAACGTCTGACAGCATCACGCGCCTGGGGTCCAGAAGCGGTGCAGGCTGACTCGGCAAGGAACCTGGAAGCTCACCATGTCGTTTCCCAGGCCCGGCTGCAGCTCCCGAGAGGATTCCGGAGGCCTCCTCGACCACGGGAGGGACAACGTGTGTGGCCCTGGCAGCCAAAGAGGGATCCTGACCGGCACCGTCCCTTGTGCCCTCAACTCAGCCCTTCGGGGAGACCACTGCCCTGCTGTGGGTTCGGCGCCTGGAACCTCCTGGGACCTAACCCTAACCCTAACCCTACCCCGAACCGGGAGCCTGCACCGACACCTAAGCCTGCCTCGATCCCTACTCCTGCATTTGAGCCGCGTTCTGGCATGCGCCCTCACTTCATCCCTCGAGGGAGATCACGAGACCGGAGTCGCTTCGGCCCTGGCGACGTCCCTGGACCGAACCCTAACCCTAGCTAAGGCTCTCCCCTCATGGGGACCCAATTCCAACGTCTGACAGCATCACGCGCCTGGGGTCCAGAAGCGGTGCAGGCTGACTCGGCAAGGAACCTGGAAGCTCACCATGTCGTTTCCCAGGCCCGGCTGCAGCTCCCGAGAGGATTCCGGAGGCCTCCTCGACCACGGGAGGGACAACGTGTGTGGCCCTGGCAGCCAAAGAGGGATCCTGACCGGCACCGTCCCTTGTGCCCTCAACTCAGCCCTTCGGGGAGACCACTGCCCTGCTGTGGGTTCGGCGCCTGGAACCTCCTGGGACCTAACCCTAACCCTAACCCTACCCCGAACCTGGAGCCTGCACCGACACCTAAGCCTGCCTCGATCCCTACTCCTGCATTTGAGCCGCGTTCTGGCATGCGCCCTCACTTCATCCCTCGAGGGAGATCACGAGACCGGAGTCGCTTCGGCCCTGGCGACGTCCCTGGACCGAACCCTAACCCTAGCTAAGGCTCTCCCCTCATGGGGACCCAATTCCAACGTCTGACAGCATCACGCGCCTGGGGTCCAGAAGCGGTGCAGGCTGACTCGGCAAGGAACCTGGAAGCTCACCATGTCGTTTCCCAGGCCCGGCTGCAGCTCCCGAGAGGATTCCGGAGGCCTCCTCGACCACGGGAGGGACAACACGTGTGGCCCTGGCAGCCAAAGAGGGATCCTGACCGGCACCGTCCCTTGTGCCCTCAACTCAGCCCTTCGGGGAGACCACTGCCCTGCTGTGGGTTCGGCGCCTGGAACCTCCTGGGACCTAACCCTAACCCTAACCCTACCCCGAACCGGGAGCCTGCACCGACACCTAAGCCTGCCTCGATCCCTACTCCTGCATTTGAGCCGCGTTCTGGCATGCGCCCTCACTTCATCCCTCGAGGGAGATCACGAGACCGGAGTCGCTTCGGCCCTGGCGACGTCCCTGGACCGAACCCTAACCCTAGCTAAGGCTCTCCCCTCATGGGGACCCAATTCCAACGTCTGACAGCATCACGCGCCTGGGGTCCAGAAGCGGTGCAGGCTGACTCGGCAAGGAACCTGGAAGCTCACCATGTCGTTTCCCAGGCCCGGCTGCAGCTCCCGAGAGGATTCCGGAGGCCTCCTCGACCACGGGAGGGACAACGTGTGAGGCCCTGGCAGCCAAAGAGGGATCCTGACCGGCACCGTCCCTTGTGCCCTCAACTCAGCCCTTCGGGGAGACCACTGCCCTGCTGTGGGTTCGGCGCCTGGAACCTCCTGGGACCTAACCCTAACCCTAACCCTACCCCGAACCGGGAGCCTGCACCGACACCTAAGCCTGCCTCGATCCCTACTCCTGCATTTGAGCCGCGTTCTGGCATGCGCCCTCACTTCATCCCTCGAGGGAGATCACGAGACCGGAGTCGCTTCGGCCCTGGCGACGTCCCTGGACCGAACCCTAACCCTAGCTAAGGCTCTCCCCTCATGGGGACCCAATTCCAACGTCTGACAGCATCACGCGCCTGGGGTCCAGAAGCGGTGCAGGCTGACTCGGCAAGGAACCTGGAAGCTCACCATGTCGTTTCCCAGGCCCGGCTGCAGCTCCCGAGAGGATTCCGGAGGCCTCCTCGACCACGGGAGGGACAACGTGTGTGGCCCTGGCAGCCAAAGAGGGATCCTGACCGGCACCGTCCCTTGTGCCCTCAACTCAGCCCTTCGGGGAGACCACTGCCCTGCTGTGGGTTCGGCGCCTGGAACCTCCTGGGACCTAACCCTAACCCTAACCCTACCCCGAACCGGGAGCCTGCACCGACACCTAAGCCTGCCTCGATCCCTACTCCTGCATTTGAGCCGCGTTCTGGCATGCGCCCTCACTTCATCCCTCGAGGGAGATCACGAGACCGGAGTCGCTTCGGCCCTGGCGACGTCCCTGGACCGAACCCTAACCCTAGCTAAGGCTCTCCCCTCATGGGGACCCAATTCCAACGTCTGACAGCATCACGCGCCTGGGGTCCAGAAGCGGTGCAGGCTGACTCGGCAAGGAACCTGGAAGCTCACCATGTCGTTTCCCAGGCCCGGCTGCAGCTCCCGAGAGGATTCCGGAGGCCTCCTCGACCACGGGAGGGACAACGTGTGTGGCCCTGGCAGCCAAAGAGGGATCCTGACCGGCACCGTCCCTTGTGCCCTCAACTCAGCCCTTCGGGGAGACCACTGCCCTGCTGTGGGTTCGGCGCCTGGAACCTCCTGGGACCTAACCCTAACCCTAACCCTACCCCGAACCGGGAGCCTGCACCGACACCTAAGCCTGCCTCGATCCCTACTCCTGCATTTGAGCCGCGTTCTGGCATGCGCCCTCACTTCATCCCTCGAGGGAGATCACGAGACCGGAGTCGCTTCGGCCCTGGCGACGTCCCTGGACCGAACCCTAACCCTAGCTAAGGCTCTCCCCTCATGGGGACCCAATTCCAACGTCTGACAGCATCACGCGCCTGGGGTCCAGAAGCGGTGCAGGCTGACTCGGCAAGGAACCTGGAAGCTCACCATGTCGTTTCCCAGGCCCGGCTGCAGCTCCCGAGAGGATTCCGGAGGCCTCCTCGACCACGGGAGGGACAACGTGTGTGGCCCTGGCAGCCAAAGAGGGATCCTGACCGGCACCGTCCCTTGTGCCCTCAACTCAGCCCTTCGGGGAGACCACTGCCCTGCTGTGGTTTCGACGCCTGGAACCTCCTGGGACCTAACCCTAACCCTAACCCTACCCCGAACCGGGAGCCTCCTCCGAAACCTAAGCCTGCCTCGATCCCTACTCCTGCATTTGAGCCGCGTTCTGGCATGCGCCCTCACTTCAGCCCTCGAGGGAGATCACGAGACCGGAGTCGCTTCGGCCCTGGCGACGTCCCTGGACCGAACCCTAACCCTAGCTAAGGCTCTCCCCTCATGGGGACCCAATTCCAACGTCTGACAGCATCACGCGCCTGGGGTCCAGAAGCGGTGCAGGCTGACTCGGCAAGGAACCTGGAAGCTCACCATGTCGTTTCCCAGGCCCGGCTGCAGCTCCCGAGAGGATTCCGGAGGCCTCCTCGACCACGGGAGGGACAAACATGTGTGGCCCTGGCAGCCAAAGAGGGATCCTGACCGGCACCGTCCCTTGTGCCCTCAACTCAGCCCTTCGGGGAGACCACTGCCCTGCTGTGGGTTCGGCGCCTGGAACCTCCTGGGACCTAACCCTAACCCTAACCCTACCCCGAACCGGGAGCCTGCACCGACACCTAAGCCTGCCTCGATCCCTACTCCTGCATTTGAGCCGCGTTCTGGCATGCGCCCTCACTTCATCCCTCGAGGGAGATCACGAGACCGGAGTCGCTTCGGCCCTGGCGACGTCCCTGGACCGAACCCTAACCCTAGCTAAGGCTCTCCCCTCATGGGGACCCAATTCCAACGTCTGACAGCATCACGCGCCTGGGGTCCAGAAGCGGTGCAGGCTGACTCGGCAAGGAACCTGGAAGCTCACCATGTCGTTTCCCAGGCCCGGCTGCAGCTCCCGAGAGGATTCCGGAGGCCTCCTCGACCACGGGAGGGACAACGTGTGTGGCCCTGGCAGCCAAAGAGGGATCCTGACCGGCACCGTCCCTTGTGCCCTCAACTCAGCCCTTCGGGGAGACCACTGCCCTGCTGTGGGTTCGGCGCCTGGAACCTCCTGGGACCTAACCCTAACCCTAACCCTACCCCGAACCGGGAGCCTGCACCGACACCTAAGCCTGCCTCGATCCCTACTCCTGCATTTGAGCCGCGTTCTGGCATGCGCCCTCACTTCATCCCTCGAGGGAGATCACGAGACCGGAGTCGCTTCGGCCCTGGCGACGTCCCTGGACCGAACCCTAACCCTAGCTAAGGCTCTCCCCTCATGGGGACCCAATTCCAACGTCTGACAGCATCACGCGCCTGGGGTCCAGAAGCGGTGCAGGCTGACTCGGCAAGGAACCTGGAAGCTCACCATGTCGTTTCCCAGGCCCGGCTGCAGCTCCCGAGAGGATTCCGGAGGCCTCCTCGACCACGGGAGGGACAACGTGTGTGGCCCTGGCAGCCAAAGAGGGATCCTGACCGGCACCGTCCCTTGTGCCCTCAACTCAGCCCTTCGGGGAGACCACTGCCCTGCTGTGGGTTCGGCGCCTGGAACCTCCTGGGACCTAACCCTAACCCTAACCCTACCCCGAACCGGGAGCCTGCACCGACACCTAAGCCTGCCTCGATCCCTACTCCTGCATTTGAGCCGCGTTCTGGCATGCGCCCTCACTTCATCCCTCGAGGGAGATCACGAGACCGGAGTCGCTTCGGCCCTGGCGACGTCCCTGGACCGAACCCTAACCCTAGCTAAGGCTCTCCCCTCATGGGGACCCAATTCCAACGTCTGACAGCATCACGCGCCTGGGGTCCAGAAGCGGTGCAGGCTGACTCGGCAAGGAACCTGGAAGCTCACCATGTCGTTTCCCAGGCCCGGCTGCAGCTCCCGAGAGGATTCCGGAGGCCTCCTCGACCACGGGAGGGACAACGTGTGTGGCCCTGGCAGCCAAAGAGGGATCCTGACCGGCACCGTCCCTTGTGCCCTCAACTCAGCCCTTCGGGGAGACCACTGCCCTGCTGTGGGTTCGGCGCCTGGAACCTCCTGGGACCTAACCCTAACCCTAACCCTACCCCGAACCGGGAGCCTGCACCGACACCTAAGCCTGCCTCGATCCCTACTCCTGCATTTGAGCCGCGTTCTGGCATGCGCCCTCACTTCATCCCTCGAGGGAGATCACGAGACCGGAGTCGCTTCGGCCCTGGCGACGTCCCTGGACCGAACCCTAACCCTAGCTAAGGCTCTCCCCTCATGGGGACCCAATTCCAACGTCTGACAGCATCACGCGCCTGGGGTCCAGAAGCGGTGCAGGCTGACTCGGCAAGGAACCTGGAAGCTCACCATGTCGTTTCCCAGGCCCGGCTGCAGCTCCCGAGAGGATTCCGGAGGCCTCCTCGACCACGGGAGGGACAACGTGTGTGGCCCTGGCAGCCAAAGAGGGATCCTGACCGGCACCGTCCCTTGTGCCCTCAACTCAGCCCTTCGGGGAGACCACTGCCCTGCTGTGGGTTCGGCGCCTGGAACCTCCTGGGACCTAACCCTAACCCTAACCCTACCCCGAACCGGGACCCTTCCCTGAAAGCTAAGCCTGCCTCGATCTCTACTCCTGCATTTGAGCCGCGTTCTGGCATGCGCCCTCACTTCATCCCTCGAGGGAGATCAGGAGACCGGAGTCGCTTCGGCCCTGGCGACGCCCCTGGACCGAACCCTAACCCTACCTAAGGCTCTCCCCTCATGGGGACCCAATTCCAACGTCTGACAGCATCACGCGCCTGGGGTCCAGAAGCGGTGCAGGCTGACTCGGCAAGGAACCTGGAAGCTCACCATGTCGTTTCCCAGGCCCGGCTGCAGCTCCCGCGAGGATTCCGGAGGCCTCCTCGACCACGGGAGGGACAACGTGTGTGGCCCTAGCAGCCAAAGAGGGATCCTGACCGGCACCGTCCCTTGTGCCCTCAACTCAGCCCTTCGGGGAGACCACTGCCCTGCTGTGGGTTCGGCGCCTGGAACCTCCTGGGACCTAACCCTAACCCTAACCCTACCCCGAACCTGGACCCTGAACTGACACCTAAGCCTGCCTCGATCTCTACTCCTGCATTTGAGCCGCGTTCTGGCATGCGCCCTCACTTCATCCCTCGAGGGAGATCACGAGACCGGAGTCGCTTCGGCCCAGGCGACGTCCCAGGACCCAACCCAAACCCAAGCTAAGGCTCTCCCCACATGGGGACCCAATTCCAACGTCTGACAGCATCACGCGCCTGGGGTCCAGAAGCGGTGCAGGCTGACTCGGCAAGGAACCTGGAAGCTCACCATGTCGTTTCCCAGGCCCGGCTGCAGCTCCCGAGAGGATTCCGGAGGCCTCCTCGACCACGGGAGGGACAACATGTGTGGCCCTGGCAGCCAAAGAGGGATCCTGACCGGCACCGTCCCTTGTGCCCTCAACTCAGCCCTTCGGGGAGACCACTGCCCTGCTGTGGGTTCGGCGCCTGGAACTTCCTGGGACATAACCCTAACCCTAACCCTACCCCGAACCGGGACCTTCCACCGAAAGCTAAGCCTGCCTCGAACCCTAATCCTGCATTTGACCCGCGATCTGCCATGCGCCCTCACTTCATCCCTCGAGGGAGATCACGAGACCGGAGTCGCTTCGGCGCTGGCGACGTCCCTGGAACGAACCCTAACCCTAGCTAAGGCTCTCCCCTCATGGGGACCCAATTCCAACGTCTGACAGCATCACGCGCCTGAGGTCCAGAAGCGGTGCAGGCTGACTCGGCAAGGAACCTGGAAGCTCACCATGTCGTTTCCCAGGCCCGGCAGCATCTCCCGGGAGGATTCCGGAGGCCTCCTCGACCACGGGAGGGACAACGTGTGTGGCCCTGGCAGCCAAAGAGGGATCCTGACCGGCACCGTCCCTTGTGCCCTCAACTCAGCCCTTCGGGGAGACCACTGCCCTGCTGTGGGTTCGGCGCCTGGAACCTCCTGGGTCCTAACCCTAACCCTAACCCTACGCCGAACCGGGAGCCTGCACCGACACCTAAGACTGCCTCGATCTCTACTCCTGCATTGAGCCGCGTTCTGGCATGCGCCCTCACTTCAGCCCTCGAGGGAGATCACGAGACCGGAGTCGCTTCGGCCCTGGAGACGTCCCTGGACCGAACCCTAACCCTAGCTAAGGCTCTCCACTCATGGGGACCCAATTCCAACGTCTGACAGCATCACGCGCCTGGGGTCCAGAAGCGGTGCAGGCTGACTCGGCAAGGAACCTGGAAGCTCACCATGTCGTTTCCCAGGCCCGGCTGCAGCTCCCGAGAGGATTCCCGAGGCCTCCTTGACCACGGGAGGGACAACGTGTGTGGCCCTGGCAGCCAAAGAGGGATCCTGACCGGCACCGTCGCTTGTGCCCTCAACTCAGCCTTTCGGGGAGACCACTGCCCTGCTGTGGGTTCGGCGCCTGGAACCTCCTGGGACCTAACCCTAACCCTAACCCTACCATGAACCGGGAGCCTGAACCGACACCTTAGCCTGCGTGGATCCCTACTCCTGCATTTGAGCCGCGTTCTGGCATATGCCCTCACTTCATCCCTCGAGGGAGATCACGAGACCGGAGTCCTTTCGGCCCTGGCGACGTCCCTGGACCGAACCCTAACCCTAGCTAACGCTCTCCCCTCATGGGGACCCAATTCCAACGTCTGACAGCATCACGCGCCTGGGGTCCAGAAGCGGTGCAGGCTGACTCGGCAAGGAACCTGGAAGCTCACCATGTCGTTTCCCAGGCCCGGCTGCAGCTCCCGAGAGGATTCCGGAGGCCTCCTTGACCACAGGAGGGACAACGTGTGTGGCCCTGGCAGCCAAAGAGGGATCCTAACCGGCACCGTCCCTTGTGCACTCAACTCAGCCCTTCGGGGAGACCACTGCCCTGCTGTGGGTTCGGCGCATGGAACCTCCTGGGACCTAACCCTAACCCTAACCCTACCCCGAACCGGGACCCTTCCCTGAAAGCTAAGCCTGCCTCGATCTCTACTCCTGCATTTGAGCCGCGTTCTGGCATGCGCCCTCACTTCATCCCTCGAGGGAGATCAGGAGACCGGAGTCGCTTCGGCCCTGGCGACGTCCCTGGACCGAACCCTAACCCTACCTAAGGCTCTCCCCTCATGGGGACCCAATTCCAACGTCTGACAGCATCACGCGCCTGGGGTCCAGAAGCGGTGCAGGCTGACTCGGCAAGGAAGCTGGAAGCTCACCATGTCGTTTCCCAGGCCCGGCTGCAGCTCCCGCGAGGATTCCGGAGGCCTCCTCGACCACGGGAGGGACAACGTGTGTCGCCCTGGCAGCCAAAGAGGGATCCTGACCGGCACCGTCCCTTGTGCCCTCAACTCAGCCCTTCGGGGAGACCACTGCCCTGCTGTGGGTTCGGCGCCTGGAACCTCCTGGGACCTAACCCTAACCCTAACCCTACCCCGAACCGGGACCCTTCCCCGAAAGCTAAGCCTGCCTCGATCTCTACTCCTGCATTTGAGCCGCGTTCTGGCATGCGTCCTCACTTCATCCCTCCAGGAAGATCACGAGACCGGAGTCGCTTCGGCCCTGGCGACGTCCCTGGACCGAACCCTAACCCTAGCTAAGGCTCTCCCCTCATGGGGACCCAATTCCAACGTCTGACAGCATCACGCGCCTGGGGTCCAGAAGCGGTGCAGGCTGACTCGGCAAGGAACCTGGAAGCTCACCATGTCGTTTCCCAGGCCCGGCTGCAGCTCCCGAGAGGATTCCGGAGGCCTCCTCGACCACGGGAGGGACAACGTGTGTGGCCCTCGCAGCCAAAGAGGGATCCTGACCGGCACCGTGCCTTGTGCCCTCAACTCAGCCCTTCGGGGAGACCACTGCCCTGCTGTGGGTTCCGCGCCTGGAACCTCCTGGGACCTAACCCTAACCCTAACCCTACGCCGAACCGGGAGCCTGCACCGACACCTAAGCCTGACTCGATCTCTACTCCTGCATTTGAGCCGCGTTCTGGCATGTGCCCTCACTTCATCCCTCGAGGGAGATCACGAGACCGGAGTCGCTTCGGCCCTGGCGACGTCCCTGGACCGAACCCTAACCCTAGCTAAGGCTCTCCCCTCATGGGGACCCAATTCCAACGTCTGAAAACACCACGCGCCTGGAGTCCAGAAGCGGTGCAACCTCACGCGGTATGGAACCTGGAAGCTCACCATATCATTTCCCAGGCCCAGCTGCAGCTGCCCGAGAGGATTCCGGAGGCCTCCTCGACCGGGGTCTGATCGACATGTGTGGCTTTGGCAGCCAAAGAGGGATCCTGTCCGGCACCGTCACTTGTGCCCTCAACTTAGCCTTTCACGGAGACCACGACCTTGCTGTGGGTTCGGCGCCTGGAGCTCCTTGGAGCTTACACTAACCCTAAACCTTCCCCGATCCGAGACCCTCGACCGAAACCTAAGCCTGCCTCGATGCCTAACCCTGCAATTGAGCCGCCTTCTGACATGGGGCCTCACTTCATCCCTCGAGGGAGATCACAAGACTGGAGTCGCTTCGGCCCTGGCGACATCCCTTTTCCAAACTGAATCCTAACTAAGACTCTCTCCCCGTGGGGACCCAATCCCAATGTCTGACAACACCATACGCCTTGGGACCTGAAGGGTTGCATGGTCACTTGGTTTGGTATCTGGAAGCTCACCATATCGTTTCCCACGGAGTCAGATGATAAGAGGCTGTTAAGTAGAGGGAAGAATCTCAGGGTTCCTGGAGGGTTACTGAATAGGAGTATGGGCTAAATGGGTGATGGGCATTAGGGGTGGACCTTGGGATGAGTATTGGGTATATTTTGTACTTGATGGATCACTAAATTCTACTGCTGAAACTGTATTCCTCTATAAGGTAACTAACTTGGGCTTCAATTTTAAAAGGAAGAAATATTAAAAATAAGTAAAGCAGCTGCCAGAGAGGATTCCTGAGTCTTCCCCGAACAGGCGCTCATAGAGTTGTGTGGCCTTGGAAGAACAGAGTCTGACCCTGCCCGGCACTCTCCCTTGTGCCCTGAACTCAGTCCTTCGGGGAGACAGCTGAAGTGTTCTGGATTCAGCACCTGGGGCCTCCTGGGACGCAACCCCAACCCTACCCTTAACCGGACGCTCCTCCGAATCCTAAGCTGGCCTTGAACCCTATCCCTTCATTTTAACCTCACCTTCACATGAGCCCTCACTTCATCTCTCGAGGGAGATCTTGAGACTTGAGTCACTTCGATCCTGGCTACGTCCCTGGTCCAAACACTAACCGTAGCTAAGTCTCTCTCCCCTTGGGGACCCAATCCCAAAGTCTGGCAACACCACGCGCCTGCGGTTCCAGAAGCGGCACAGTGTCCCTCGGCATGGTGCCTGGAACCTCACAATGTCATTCTGCAGGCCCTGCTGAAGTTGTCTGAGAGAATTCCTGAGGCCTACCCGACCAGTGGCGCATAGATTTGGGTGGCCAGGAAGCCAAAGACTGAATGTTCCCCGGCCCTGTCCCCTGTGCCCTCAACTTAGCCCATTCGGGTGACCACTGCCCTGCTGTGGGTTCAGTACCTGGAGCCTCTTGGGTCCTAACCGAAACCCTACCCCTAACTGGAAACCTCAACCGAATCCTAACCCGATCTTGAAACCTAATCAAACAATTGACCCCCGCTGTCTCCTGGTCCCTTACTTCATTCCTCTAGGGAGATCACGAGACTGGAGTTGCTTTGGCCCTGGCAACGTCCTGGACCCAACCCTAACCCTAGCTCAGACTCTCTCCCAATGGGGATGTAAGCAACAAACCATAAATCGTCGATGAGAAAAATTGAAGAAACCCAAAGAAATGGAAAACATTCCATGCTCACGTATTAGAAGAACAAACATTGTTAAGATGTCAATACTACCAAAGCAGTCGACACAGTCAATGCAATCCCTATCAAAATAACACGAGCTTTCTCCACAGAGCTAGAACAAACAACCCTAAATTGTGTAAGGATCAAGAAAAGATACCAAAAGCCAAAGTCATGTTGAAAAAGAACACAAAGGTGGAAACGTGACTATTTTGGATTTATGGTGTATTAGAAAGCTGCATTCATCAAGATAGTATGTACAGGCACAGAAACGATGACAGACGTCAATGGAACAGAACATGGAACCCAGAAATATACCCTCAAACATATGGTGAGTAATCTTTGTTAACACAGAAAGAATATCCAATGGAATCAGAGTCTCTTCAGCAAATGGTACTCGGAATACTGGACAGTGAGAATGATGAACCTGGACACTGTCCTTAAACGACACACACACACACACGCACACACACACACACACACACACACACACCTCATAATGGATGAATTATCTAAATGTAAGTCAGGAACATTCAAAATCCTAGAGGAGATAACAGGCAATGTACCTCCTTGATCCTGGCCGCAGCAACTTCTCGCTTGTCATGTCTCCAGAAGCAAGGGCAATAAAAACCACAATGAACTATTGGGTCCTGAAGATAAAAATCTTCTGCACAGCAGGGGACAAAATCAGCTAAACTAAAAGGCAACTGAATGAAATGGGAGAAGATATTTGCAGGTGACATATGAGATAAGGGGTTAGTATCCAAATTCTATAAAAAACTGATCACCCTCAATACCCAGAAACCAAATAATCCAGTGAAGAAATGGGCAAAAGACATGAAGACACACTTTAAGAAAGATGACATCCAGATCGGTCACACATGAAAAGATGCTCAATCTCACTGGTCATCACTGAAATACAAATCAAACGCACAATGAGATATCCCCTCACACCTATCAGAATGGCTAAAATTAACATCTCTGGAAACGACAGATGTTGGCAAGGATGCAGGGAAAGGGAACCCTTTTGCAATGCTGGTGCGAATGCAAAGTGGTGTAGCCATTCTGGACAATAGTATGGAGATTCGTCACCAAAACAAAAAAATAGAACTACACTAGGACCCAGCAATTGCACTACTAGGTATTTATCCAAAAGATACACTAACGCTGACTCGTAGTGGCACGTGTACTCCAATATTTCTAGCAGCATTCTCAACAATAGCTAAGTTATGCAAAGAGCCCAAATGACCACTGACAGATGAATGGATAAAGAAGATATGGTATATTCATACAATGGACTATTACTTGGCGATCAAAAAGAATGAAATCTCGCTCTTTGCAACAACGGGGATGGAACCGGACTTTCTTAAGCTAAGCAAAATATGTCAGAGAACGACACACATCCTATGATTTCTCTCATCTGTCGAATTTAATGAAACTGATGAACATAGTGCAAGGAAAGCAAAATAAGATACACACAGAGACGGAGTCAAATGATAAGAGACTGTTAAGTAGAGGGAAGAATCTCAGGGTTCCTGGAGGGTTACTGAATAGGAGTATGGGCTAAATGGGTGATGGGCATTAGGGGTGGACCTTGGGATGAGTATTGGGTATATTTTGTACTTGACGGATCACTAAATTCTACTGCTGAAACTGTATTCCTCTATAAGGTAACTAACTTGGGCTTCAATTTTAAAAGGAAGAAATATTAAAAATAAGTAAAGAAATGTACCACCAGTCAAAAGAAAAGTATATTTAAATCGGGCTCTTGAGTGGAAAGGAAAGACTAAAAGTGTCACAGACTGAAAGGATCAGAGAAAACATCAAGAAACAATGACAAAACAACTTGTAGAATGGGACTAAATATATACCTATCAATAATCACTCTGACTATAAATGGACTAAATGCTCCAATCCAAAGACATTGGATAGGGCGTCAGAATGGACAGAACAGACAAACAAACAAGCAAAGAAAAAACAATGTCTATCTAGATGCTGCCTACAAAGCCGTATTCGGACTTAAGTCTCCTGCAGATTTGTTTTTTTTTTTAAATTTCTTTAATGTTTATTTATTTTTGAGACAGAGAGAGACCGAGCATGAACGGGGGAGGGTCAGAGAGAGGGAGACACAGAATCTGAAACAGGCTCCAGGCTCTGAGCTGTCAGCACAGAGCCCGACACGGGGCTTGACCTCAGGGACTGTGAGATCATGACCTGAGCCGAAGTCGGCCCCTTAACCGACTGAGCCACCCAGGCGCCCCAAGTCTCCTGCAGATTTGAAGTGAGGGAATGAAGAAATATTTATCATGCCAATAAGGTCAAAAGAAAGCCAGTAGCCATACTTATATCAGGCAAAATAAACTTTAAAACCGAGACTCTATTTTGGTACCCTTTGGGTAAATACCTAATAGTGACATTGCATGCACCCAACATTTATAGCAGAATTATCAACAGTAGCCCAACTATGGGGAAAGCCCAAGTATCCATCAACTGATGAAGGTGTAAAGAATTTGTGGTGTGTGTATGTATACGTATGTATATGCATATGGACATATGTGTATGTTCATATATACATACATACGTATATACAATGAAATATAAGTCAGCTTCAAGAAGAATGAAATCTTGCCATTTGCAACGATGTGGATGGAGCTCGAATGTATTATGCTACATGAAATATGTCAATCAGAGAAAGACACATATATGATTTCACTCATGTGGAAGTTAAGAAACAAAACACATGAAAACTAAGGAAGGAGCCAGGAAAAGAGAAGCGTGGTAACAAACCACATGAGTCTCTTAATGTTAGAGAAAAAAAAATGTGAAAGTTGATGGAGGGAGATGGGTCAGCGCTGGGCTAGATGGAGGACGAGTATTAAGGAGAGCACTTGCTGTGATGAGCACTGGGTGTTGTATGTAAAGGATGAATCACCGAATTCTACTCCTAAACCCGAGAATGCACTGTATGTCAACTAAGACTTAAATTAAAATACATACATACATACAGCTATAACAAGAGATGGAGACAGACACGATCTCATACTAAAGGGGACAGCCAAACAAGAAGATCCAATGATTGTAAATTTTGATGCACCCAACATGCGATCACCAAGTATACAAAACATTTAGCAACAACCGTAAAGTAACTCATTTATAATAATAGGATGATAGTAGAGGACTTTAACACATCACTCACATCAATGGACAGAACGTATAAACAGAAAGTCAACAAGGAAACATTGGCTTTGAATGACACACTGGACCAGAAGGGTTTAACAGCTATATTCAGAACACTCCATAGTAAAATGGCAGAGTACACATTCTTATCAAACATACCTGTGGCGTTCTCCAGAATTGATCACATTCTAGGTCACAAATAAGGCCTCAAGAGGTACCCAACGACAGAGCTCAGACCAAGCATGTTTTCTAACCACAAAGCTAGGAAACTTGAAGTCAACCACAAAAAGAGGGCGGGGGGGGGGGAGCCACAAATAAAGGGAGGTTAAGTAACATGCTACTAAATGAATGGGTCAAACAGGAAATCAATGAGAAAATACACTGAAACAAATGAAAATGAAAATACACTGGTAAAACCCTTTGGAATGCGGCAAAAGCAGTCTATGATGGAAGTATATAGCAATACAAGCCTACCTTAAAGAGCAAGAAAAATCTCAAACAATCCTAACTTACACCTAAGGGAATGAGTAAAAGAGCAGCAGAAGGAAGGAAATAATAGAGTTTAGGGCAGAAATAAGGAAAATAGAAACCAAAAAGACACTAGACCAAATCAATGAAACCAGGGGCTGGATCATTGAAAGCAGTAATCAATTTGAAAACCTCCTAGGCAGACTCTTCACAAAGAAGACAGAAAGGACTCAAATAAATGAAATCACAAATAAGAAAGGAGAAATGACAGTCAACACCACAAAAATACAATTAGAAGATAATATTGTGAACAACTACATGCAACAAATTGGACACTCTGAGAAAAATGGACAAATTCCTAGAAACACACACACTACCAAAACTGAAACAGGAAGATACCTAAAATCTGAAAACAGAAAGATACCCCATCAGTAATTTAAAAAATCTCCTCCCAACACAAGGGGTCATGGCCAGATGGCTTCATTGATGAATTCTACCATCCATTCAAGGAAGAGGTAATATGTATTCTCCTCAAATTATTACAAAAAATGAAAAAAAGAAGGAAAACTTACAAATTCATCGTATGAGGCCATCATTACCCTGATACCAAAACGAGATGAAGCCTCCACTAAAACTGAAAACTGCAGCGGCGCCTGTGTGGGTCGGTCGGTTTACTGTCCAACTCTTAATTTTGGATGAGGACATTATCTTGCGGTACGTGGGTTTGAGTCCCACGTTGGGCCCTGCCATGACAGTGTGGGGCGTGGCCAGGATTCTCTCTCTCCCTGTCTCTCTGCCCCTCCCTCACTTTTATGTACACTATCTAAGGAAAGAAATAAGCATTTAAAAAGATGTTTAAAAAATTTTAAATAAAACTGCAGAGCAATAGCCTGATGACTATGTATGCCGAAATTCTCATTAAAATACCTTCAAATCAAAGTCCACAATACATTGATAGAATCATTTCCCATAATCAAGTGGGATATATTCCTGGGCTGCAAGCGTGGTTCCACATTCACATATCAATCAACATGATGCACCACAGTAATGGAAGAAAGGATAAGAACAATAGGATGCTTTCAACAGAGGTAGGAAAACTATTTGATAAAATGTCACATCCATTCATGATAAAAACCCTCAGCAAAGTACATTGGGACTCAACCTACCTGCACATAATAAAGGTCGTCTATGAAAAACCCAGAGCTCATCTCATCCTCAATGGGTAAAAATTGAGAGTTTTTCTTCCAAAGTCAGGGACAAGCTAGGAATGACCCCTCTCACCACTGTTATCCCACATAGTACGGGAAACCCTAACCACAGCACTCAGACAACAAAAAGAAATAAGAGGCATCCAAATCGGCAAGGAAGAAGTAGCACTTTCGCTGTTTGGAACTGACATGATAGGTTCTATTAAAAACTGAAAGGCTCCCTTAAAAATTGCTAGAATCGATATATATCAATTCGACAGGTCACAATCTACAGAAATCAAGGAACATAGATGTATTGAATTTCTAACACAAATCATGAATTAACACAGAGAGAAAGTAAGGGATCAATCCCATGGACAGGCTCACAAATACCACAAGAAACCAGGAATAAACCTAACCAAAGAGGTGAAAGACCTGTACTCTAAACGCTATGAAACACTGATGAAATAAATGGAAGAGGACACAAAGAAATGGACATACATTTCATGTTCATGGATGGGAAGCACAAAATACTGTTAAAATGTCTACACTCCTCAAAGCAATCTACACATATAATGAAATGAAGTGTGATAGGGATATCACACTCACAAAAGCATTTGTCACAGAACAAGAACAAATAATCTCAAAATGTGTATGGAATGACAAAAGTCCCCAAACAGCCAACACAAACTTGTAGAAGAAATGCAAAGCTGGAGACATCACAATTCCAGACTTTAGGTTATATTACAAAGCTATACTGATCAGAACAGTATGATCAGTATGTCCGTACTGAACAGTACTGACAAAACAACAACAAAACATAACAACAACAACAAACTCATACGCATAGATCAATAGCATGGACACCCAGAAATAAACTCACACCTCTATGGTCAATTCATTCTCAACAAAGCAGGAAAGAACATCCAGTGGAAAAAAAGATAGTCTTGGGACACATGGGTGGCCCAGTCAAGAAAGCGTGTGATGGTGGGTTCAGCTCAGGTCATGATCTCAGGGCAGTGCAGAGCATGCGTGGGATTCTCTCTCTCCATATCTCTCTGCCCCTCTTCTGCTTGCTTGCTTGCTCTCACTCTTTCTCTCTGTCTCTCTCTCTCTCAAAAATAAATACATAAATTAAAAAAAAGGCTCCTCAACATATGGTTTTGGAAAAACTGGACAGCAATCTGCAAAACAAAACAAAAACAACGGACCACTGTCTTACAACATACACAAAAATAAATCCAACATGGACAAAGACCTATATGTGAAACCTGAAACCATAAAAATCCCAGAGGATAACACGGGTAGTATCTTACTTGGCATTGCCTGTGCAAACGTCTTTGTAGATATATCTCTAAAGGTAAGGGAAACGCAAGCAAAAATAATGAGACTTTATAAAAATTAAAACCTTCCGCCACCAAGGAAATAATCAACAAAACGAAAACATCAACAGAATGATATTTGCAAACGACATCGGATACAGGGTTAGTGTCCAAAATATATACAGCACCCAAAAAATGAGAAATCTGATTAAAAATGGGCAGAAGACACGAGTGGACATTTCCCGAAGGAAGACATATACATGGCCAAGAGACACATGAAAAAATGCTCAACAATACTGATCTTCAGGGAAATACAATTCGAAAGTACAATGAGAGAACACATCACATCTGTCACAATGACTAAAATCAATGAAGGATGACACATCAGGTGTTGCCAAGGATGTGGGGAAAGAATAACCCTCTTGCACTGTGGGTAGGAATGCAAAGTGGTGCAGCCACTCTGGAAAACCACATGGAGATGTCAAAAACAAAACAAAACTGGAAATAGAAGTACCTTACAATCCAGCAACTTCACTACAAGGTATTTCCACAAAGAATACAAAATCTTCAAAGGGATACCTGCACCGTGATGTTTACAGCAGCATTTTCTACAAAAGCCAAATGACAGAAATTATCCAAGCACCCATCAACTGATGAATAAATTGAGATGTGGTCTATGGAATGTAATGTGATTTAGCCGTAAAAACGTGAAATCTTGCCATTTGCCATGAGGTGGATGGAGAGAGAGAATGTTATGCTGGGTGAAATAAGCCTGTCGGAGAAAGACAAATACCCAATGATTTCACTAACACATGGCAAGAAAACAAAACAAAGGGGCGGGGGGAGGAGACAAACGGACTCTTAACTAGGAAACAAACTGAGGAGTTCCACAGCGAGGTGAGGGAATGGGTGAAACAGCTGATGGGGATTAAGAAGTGCACCTGGGATGAGCACCGGGTGACGTGTGGAAGTGTTGCTCTATATTGGACACCTGACACTAATATTACACTGTGTCTTCACTCAGTGGAATTTAAATTCAAAGATAACATAAGGTTACTGAGACTTCCCTACCGGGTTTTCGGTAGTGTTCAATCACTTCACTAGGTTGGAAAAATAACCATGAAATTTTTTAAAAAGCATGTATGATGTGTGGGACAGTTTGTGCCCTTACCTTGGTCTCTGGGTCCAGCAGAACTCGGAACATGGGTCCCAGCTCCTTCTTCTAGAAGGTCGTGAGACGAGCATTTCATGGATCCACGTCCTAATTGAATGCAGCTCCCGTGCTTCTGAATTTCTGTTAGGGTTCCTTCCCGGAAACAAGCCTGGATCTGGAACAAACCATCGGCTGCATCTATGAGGTGATGTCGTGGGACCCCGCCATCCACAAGTGTTTTAGTAAAATACGTCTTGATCAAACACTGTCCGGGAAGGGGTGGAATGACACACGGGAACAGCCCAGAAAATGCAAAGGCCTGTGCAGCTCAGCGACCAGCTTGACCAGGGAAGCCACCCGGCGCCCCCTCCTCAGCACTCAGTACAACAAGGCAGCTTCTCTCTGGCGACTCAGGAGATGCCAAGTTGCTGCTAAGCTCCCAAGGTCTCCCCTGGGGCGGGTGGCAGAACCTGCTGGAAATGCAGCTCTGCTCTCTGTACTCAGGCACCAGCAGAGGCCTGAGTCCTCTGAGAGCAAGCAAAGCCCTTCCTGCTCTGAGGTGCCCTGGGTCAGAAAAGCAGATGGTGCGCCCTCTGCTGGCTATCACTGCCCAGCAGAGGAACCCGCCCCTCGGGGGTCTGTGGTTCTTGAGCTCTCTCTGCTGGCCACCATGGGAATTCCTTCAATGTTGAAGGCCCTGGTTGCTCAGCTGAGAGACCGAAGGTGCTCTGGGCAACTAAGCCTGTTCTCCTCGTTGGGAAGGTTTTAGTGACAGGGTCTGGGACACAAAATCTTTTCCTTCTCTTTCTTGTGAGTGAAGAATGAAACCGAATTTATTAACGTAACGACATCATTGGTAATGTTTTAAGCAATATTCACAGAAAAATAGACCACCGATTTACACATGCTGAACAAGACGTAATTTTGTTTACCACCAAAATACTTAGGTTAGATAAAGAATGGACACCTTTGAGAGAGAGAGATACCGGTGTCCAGCTATGGAGTGAATGAGTCCTAGGGATACAAGGGACAGCCAATGGAATGGAGTCAATCCTGTAACAATATTGTTGCATGCTTTCACAGGATAGCTACACATGTGGTTGAGTACAACATAATGTAGAGACATATGGAATGACTACAATGTATGCCTAAAACTAACACAACAAATGTGTGAACAATATTTCAATTAAAAATAGACATCCTTTACACTATCTTTAATTTCTTCTTCTTTGCCACTAAACTATCTTTCCTGGGGCGCTTGGGTGGCTTCGTCGGTTAAGCGTCCGACTTTGAGTCAAGTCAGGATTTGGCAGTCCATGAGTTTGAGCCCCACATCAGGCTCTGTCCTGAGAGCTCAGAGCCTCGAGCCTGCCTCATATTCGGTGTCTCCCACTCTATCCCCCTCCCCAGCTCGGGTTCTCTCAAAAAAAGAAACATTAAAAATGAAAAATCATTGCTCATTGAGAATCTGCGAATTTCCATTCATACCAGATTCTCTAACATCACCTTCCTGGTGTTGAAAGCTTATCTGAAAAGTCACGAATAATATCTTTGATGACACATATGTGACAACGTCAGAATGCAACTTACAGGGAGCTACACATCAGTTGTGAATTTACAGTGTGTATCCTTGGCTAATATGTACACTGAAATGTGCTTTAGGGATACGGATGGATGAAATAATGTCCATCCGTCATATAGGTCAATTTCCTATAGGACTATTATGCCTTCAATTACTAATTGCCATCTCTTCAGAATTAAAAGAAAGCTGGGTCAAGAAAATGTTTTTGAATTTCATGTAAGAGAAGACTAAGGTGTTTGAAAGGGTCCACCTACCTTCTGGATTCCTCAGATTGGTTGTGGAGAGGAGGATAGCAACCTATGATTTGGATGCACACCGCTAGTCCCAGAGGGAGGATGTGTACCTTATTGTCAAATATATATATATATATTTTTTTTAACCAATATTACTAGTCCACCTCTGCCAGGTCCAGACTGCAGGACCTGGGGGCAACACAATGCCTGATGCCTGGGTTCAGAACTTGAGGAAGGCCAGCTGATGGGGGAGGGGGGAAATCCAACAGAGCCTGGGGCAGTGAGGGAGATGGCCCTGGGACACCTCCCCACAGAGCAGGCTATGGAGTTTACCTGCCAAAGAGCAGCACACTCTCCCTCAAGACATCCCTCTCCATGACAGAACGTGAGGCTGAACCTCACAATTCCAGAAGAAATGAGGGCTACCCATCTTTTCAACTCCAATGGCCTCTGCAGAACTTGGACCCAGGGATGTTGGAGTCTTGGGGCCATGGAACTCTGATCCCCTGATACAAGCCCCTTTTGCCCCAGCACTCAGAGCCACTTCCTACATCCCCTCTCCCCTGGCCCATCTAACCATGTCCACATACCGGACCAGGTCTCTACTTTCCTTCTTGTACTTCCTCTTTGTCTCTGTTTCTCTCTAACCACATCTCTCTCTATATTTCTTCCTTTCACTCTCTAGGGAGTGGTGTATTATACGGTGCTAAACTTTGTTCTTATACATGGGAATATCCAATTTTCCCAGTACCAGTTATTCAAAAGACTACTCTTCTCCACTGTGTATTATTGACTCCCTTGTGGAATACTAGGTGACTGTGATGCATGGGTTTAGTTTGGGCTCTCAATTTCTGTTCCATTGTCTTGTGTGTGTGCTTATGCCAGTGACATAATTGATTTCTTTGTGTTAGAATGACGCTTGAAATCAAGAAGGGGGATGCCTCCTGTTTTGTTCTTTCTTGCGTTGGCTACATGGGGTCTTTTTGTGGTTCCAAATAAATTTTAGGATATGATTTTCTAATTGCATAAATATTGCATCGGAGTCTTGATAGAGATTGCACTGAATCTCTAGATGGCTTTGGGTAATATGGACATTGTATCTGTATTAATTCCTCTGAAAGTTGGACATGGGATGGCTTTTCACTGACTTGTGTATTCTCCCCTTTCTTTCACCCAAATTGAATTTCTTCCATTCCTGCACACAGGTTTTATAGTTTTCTGTAGAGAGATTTTCATTTCCTTGGCTAAATGTATTGCTATAATTTTTATTGTTTTTGATGCTATTGTAAATGGGATTGTTTTCTTTACTTCTTCTTAGATAATTGGGTTAGTGTATAGGAATGATACAGAATTTGAAATGGTGACTTTCTAGTTTAAAACTTCACTGTATTTCTTGGTTAGATATTAACAGGTTCTTTTACATTAAACTTTTTATTTTAGCCCTTTATCTAGTTTAAAAAAAAAAAACATGTTAGGGG
Organism: Felis chaus; assembly: GCA_019924945.1. Taxonomy (NCBI): domain Eukaryota; kingdom Metazoa; phylum Chordata; class Mammalia; order Carnivora; family Felidae; genus Felis; species Felis chaus. The sequence continues at coordinate 74,527 of JAGKTF010000044.1, read as the reverse complement.
CGCCTGGGTGGCGCAGTTGGTTAAGTGTCCGACTTCAGCCAGGTCACGATCTCGCGGTCCGTGAGTTCGAGCCCCGCGTCGGGCTCTGGGCTGATGGCTCAGAGCCTGGAGCCTGGTCCGATTCTGTGTCTCCCTCTCTCTCTGCCCCTCCCCCGTTCATGCTCTGTCTCTCTCTGTCCCAAAAATAAATAAAAAACGTTGAAAAAAATAATTAAAAAAAACTATGTTATTTGGGAATATTGACACACTACGTTATATTAGTTTCAGATGAAAACATAGTCATTGCACAAATGTATACATTCTGGTACGCTAACACAGGTGTAGCTATCATCTGTCACCATGAATCCCTATTCCAATACCATTCTCTATGTCCCCTATGCTATATCTTCTATCTGTGATTCATTCATTGCATAACCAGAAGCCTGCATCACCCAATCCCCTTCACGTATCTAGGGCATCCTTGTCTTGTGCCATGATCTTAGTGGAAAATCTTTCACAATTTCACCGCTGAGTATGACATTAGCTGTGGGCTTCACATACGTGGCCTTTGTTATGTTGAGATTGGACCCTTCTGCACAGAATTTTAGAGATTTTTACCACAAATGGACACCAAATTTTCTCAGAACGCTTTTTCTGTGTCTATTGACATCATCACATGAGTTTTCTTCTTCCTTTTTAACATGTATTTATTTAGTTTAGTTTAAATGTATTTATGTATTTCTTTAGTATTCATTTTTTCAAGTTTTTATTTAAATTCCAGTTGGTTAACATACAGTGTAATGTGAGCTTCAGGTAAAGAATGTAGTCATCATTCACTTACATACAACACCCAGGGATCCTCACTACTCGTGCCCTCCATACCCCATCACCCATTTTAACCATCCCCCTAGGCCACCTCCCTGGCGACGTCCCTGGAATGAATCCTAACCCTAGCTAAGGCTCTCTCCCCATGGGGACCCAATTCCAACGTCTGACAACACCACGCGCGTGGGGTCCAGAAGCGTTGCAGGCTGACTCGGCATGGAACATGGAAGCACACCATGATGTTTCACAGTCCTGGCTTCAGCTGCCCGAGAGGATTGCGGAGTACTCCTCGACCAGGGGCCGAACGAAGTTTGTGGCCTTGGCAGCCAAAGATGGATCCTGACTGGCATGGTCCCATGTGCCCTCAACTCAGCCTTTCAGGGAGACCACTGCCCTGCTGTGGGTTCGGCACCTTGTGACTCCTGGGACCTAACCCTAACCCTAACCCTACCCCGTACCGGGACCCTCCACCAAAACCTAAGCCTGCCTCGATCCCTAATCCTGCATTTGAGCCTCCTTCTGGCATGGGCCCTCACTTCATCCCTCGAGGGAGATCACGAGACCGGAGTCGCTTCGGCCCTGGCGACGTCCCTGGACCGAACCCTAACCCTAGCTAAGGCTCTCCCCTCATGGGGACCCAATTCCAACTTCTGACAGCATCACGCGCCTGGAGTCCATAAGCTGTGTAGGCTGACTCGGCAAGGAACCTGGAAGCTCACCATGTCGTTTGCCAGGCCCGGCTGCAGCTCCCGAGAGGATTCCGGAGGCCTCCTCGACCAGGGGCAAATCGACGCATGTGGCTTTGGCAGCCAAAGAGGGACCCTGACTGACACCGTCCCTTGTGCCCTCAACTCAGCCCTTTGGGGAGACCACTGCCCTGCTGTGGGTTCGGCGCCTGGAGCCTCCTGGGACCTAACCCTAACCCTACCCCTATCCCAATCCGGGAACCTCCACCGAAACCTAAGCCTGACCCGAACCCTAACCCTGCAATTGAGCCGCCTTCTGGCATGGGCCCTCACTTCACCCCTCGAGAGAGATCACCTGACGGGAGTCGCTACTGCCCTGGCGACGTCCCTGGACCGAACCCTAACCCTAGCTAAGGCTCTCCCCTCATGGGGACCCAATTCCAACGTCTGAAAATACCACGCGCCTGGGGTCCAGAAGTGGTGGAGGCTGACTCGGCATGGAAACTGGAAGCTCACCATGTCGTTTCCCACACCCAGCTGCACCTGCCCAAGAGGATTCCGGAGGTCTCCTCGACCAGGGGCCGATCAAAGTTTGTGGCCGTGGCAGCCAAAGACGGATCCTGACCGGCACCGTCCCTTGTGCCCTCAACTCAGCCCTTCAGGGAGACCACTGCCCTGGTGTGTGTTCGGTGCCGGGAGCCTCATCGGACCTAACCCTAACACTAACCGTACCACGAACCGGGACCCTCCACCAAAAGTTAAGCCTGCCTCGATCCCTAACCCTGCAATTGAGCATCCTCCTCGCCCGGGGCTGTCACTTACCATGGCTCATCATGGCTGATCCTCTCTGGGCCTCCTCACCAGGGGCTGCTCGCCTCGGGCTTCCTCGTCCGGGGCTGTCACTTACCATGGCTCATCATGCCTGAAGCCTCTCCCTGTCCCTGAATGCAGCCTCCAGACCATGGGGTCTCAGCTAGGAAACTTCCGGGAAAGGTTCGAGTAGTGGGAGACACAGAATCCCAAGCAGACACTCCAGCGGCTGTGCAGTGAGCACAAAATCCCAAGCGAGACATATGCCTGAATCCTAAAAGCCAACAAATCTTGTGGTCTCAGGTCTCAAAGTCCCGGGTTAGGACCGAGGAATGCCAGACACAGAATCCCAAACACCTGCTATGAGCTGCGGCCTCCAGGCCCTGAGTCAATTACCATGGCTCACCATGGCTGAAGCCGCTCCCTGTACCTGAGAGAAAGGGGTCACAGAATACCAAACAGCCTCCAGAACCTGGGGTCTCAGCTTAGAATCTCCCGGAAATGGTCCCAGAAATCAGAGAGACACAGAAACCCAAGCAGCCCATCCAGGGATGTGCAGCGAGCACAAAATCCCAAGGGAGACATAAGCTAGACACAAAAAACCCTATGGTCTCAGATCAGAAATTCCCGAGATAGGTCAGATGAATGCCAGACACACAATCCCAAGAAGCTACTGTGAGACCCGGCTTCGAGACCGGGAGTCAATTACCATGCCTTTCCACGGCTGAGGCCGCTCCCTGTACCTGAGAGAATGGGGTCAAACAATCACAAACACCGGCAGACCCTGGGGTCCCTGCTCAGAAACTCCCGGGCAAGTTCCGAGGGATTGGAATGGGTAGTGCCCCTGCTCGCCCCGGGCCTCCTCGCACGGGCCTGCTACCCTGGGCCACCTCCCCCGGGGCTGCTCGCCCTGGGGCCTCTTCGCCCGGGGCTGCTCGTCCCAGGGCCCCCTCGCCCGGGGCTGCTCACCCCGGGCCTCCTGGCCCGAGGCTGTCTCTTACATTGGCTTATCATGCCTGAAGCCTTTCCCTGTACTTGAGAGAAACGGGTCAGAGTATCCCACACAGGCTCCAGACCATGGGGTATGAGCTGAGAAACATACGTGGAAGGTTAGAGAAGTGGGAGACACAGAATCCCAAAATGCCCCTCCAGCGGCTATGCAGCGAGCACAAAATCCCAAAGAGACATATGCCTGAATCCTAAAAAGCCAACAAATCCTTCGTCTCAGCTCAGAAACTCACGGGATAGGACCGAGGGATGGGGACACAGAATACCAAACACCTGCTACGAGGCCCGGCCTCCAGGCCCTGAGTCATTACCATGGCTCACCATGGCTAGAGCCGCTGCCTTTACCTGGGAGAAAAGGGTCACAGAACTCGAAACAGCCTCGAGACCCTGGGGTCTAATCTCAGAATCTCCCCGGAAAGTTCCGAGGGATTGGAGACAAAGAATGGGAAGTGCCCCGCTCGCCCCGGGCCTCCTCCCCCAGGGCTGCTCGCCCCGGGGCTCCTCGCCCGGGGCTGTCTCTTACCATGGCTCATCATGTCTGAAGCTTCTCCCTATACCTGAGAGAACCGGGTCAGGGTATCCCACACAGCCTCCAGACCATGGGGTCTCAGCTGAGACACTTACACGGAAGGTTGGAGAAGTGGGAGACACAGAGTCCCAAGCAGCCCCTCCAGCGGCTATGGAGCAAGCACAAAATTCCAAGGAGACATATGCCTGAATCCTAAAGAGCCAACAAAACCTTGCTCTCAATTCAGAAATTCCCGGGATAAAACCGAGGTATGGGAGACACAGAATCCCAAACACCTGCTACGAGCCCCGGCCTCCAGGCCCTGAGTCCTTACATTGGCTCACCATGGCTGAAGCCACTCCCTGTACCTGAGAGAAATGGGTCAGAGTATCCCACACAGCCTCCACACCATGGGGTCTAAGCTGAGAAACTTACGGGGAAGGTTGGAGAAGTGGGAGACACAGAATCCCAAGCAGCCCCTTCAGAAGCTATGCAGCGAGCACAAAATCCCAAGGAAACATATGCCTGAATCCTAAAAAGCCAACAAACCCTTCCTCTCACCTCAGAAACTCCCGGGTTAGGACCGAGGGATGTGAGACCCAGAATCCCAAACACCTGCTACGACCCCCGGCCTCCAGGGCCTGAGTCATTACCATGACTCAAGACAGCTGAAGCCGGTCCCTTTAACTGAGAGAAAGGGGTCAGAGAACACGAAAGAGCCTGCAGACACTGGGGTCTCAGGTGAGAAACTCCCCGGAAAGGTCCGATGGATTGGGGACAGAGAATGGGAAGTGCTTCGCTTGCCCCGGGCCTCCTCGCCCAGGGCTGCTCGCCTGGGGCCTCTTTGCACTGGGGCTGCTCGCCAGGGGCCTCCTCCTCTGGGGCTGCATGCCAGGGGCCTGCTCGCCTGGGGCGTCCTCGCCCTGTGCTGCTCGCATGGGGCCTCCTTGACCGGGGCTGCTCGCCCGGGGCCTCCTCGCCCGGGGCTGCTCTCCCCAGGCCTCCTCGCCCGGGGCTACTCTCCCCGGGCCTCCTCGCCCGGGGCTGCTGGCACCGGGCCTCCTCGCCCGGGGCTGTCTCTTACCATGGCTCATCATGCCTGAAGCCTCTCCCGCTACCTGAGAGAAACGGGTCAGAGTATCCCTCACAACCTCCAGACCATGGGGTCTCAGCTGTGAAACGTACGGGGAAGGTTGCAGAGGTGGGAGACACAGAATTCCAAGCAGCCCCTCCAGGGGCTATGCAGCGAGCACAAAGTCCCAAGGAATTATATGCCTGAATCCTAAAAAGCCAACGAACCCTTCCTCCCAGCTCAGAAACTCCCAAGTTTGGACCGAGGGATGTGAGACCAAGAATCGCAAACACCTGCTATGACCCCCGGCCTCTAGGTTCTGAGTCATTCCCATGGCTCACCATGGTTGAAGCCGCTCCCTGTACCAAGACAAAGGGGTCACAGAACCCGAAACAGCCTCCAGACACGAGGGTCTCAGCTGAGAAACTCCCTGGAAAGGTCTGATGGTTTGGAGACACAGAATGGGAAGTGCCCCGCTGGCCCGGGCCTCCAATCCCTGGGCTGCTCGTCCGGGGCCTCCTCGAACGGGGCTGCTAGCCAGGGTCCTCCTCGCCCGGGGCTTCCAGGGCGGTGACTGCTCAACCGGGGCCTCTTCGCCCGGGGCTGATTGCCCGGGGCCTCCTCGCCTGGGGCAGCTCGCCCTGGGCCTCCTCGCCCGGGGCTGTCCCTTGCGATGGCTCATCATGCCTGAAGCCTCTCCCTATACCTGAGATAAACGTGTCAGAGTGTCCCACACAGCCTCGAGACCATGGGTCTCAGCTGAGAACCTTACTGGTAAGATTGGAGAAGTGGGAGACACAGAATCCCAAGCAGCTCCTCCAGGGGCTATGCAGCAAGCACAAAATCCCAAGGAAACATATGCCTGAATCCTAAAAAGCCAACAAACCCTTCCTCTCAGCTCAGAAAATCCCGGGTTAGGACCGAGGGATGCGAGACTCAGAATCACAAACACCTGCTACGACCCCCGGCCTCTAGGTTCTGAGTCATTACCATGGCTCACCATGGTTGAAGCCCCTCCCTGTACCTAGAGAAAGGGGTCACAGAACCCGAAACAGCCTCCAGACACTAGGGTCTCAGTTGAGAAACTCCCTGGAAAGGTCCGATGGTTTGGAGACACAGAATGGGAAGTGCCCCGCTGGCCCGGGCCTCCAATCCCTGGGCTGCTCGTCCCAGGCCTCCTCGCCCGGTGCTGCTCGCCTGGGGCCTCCAGGCCCTGGGCAGCTCGAACGGGGCCTCCTCGCCCGTGGCCTGCTCTCCCGGGACCTGCTCGCCCGGGGCCTCCCGGCCCGGGGCTGCTCGCCTGGGGCCTCCAGGACTGGGGTTGCTCGCCCGGGTCCCCCTCGCCCGGGGCTTCCCGGGGCATCCTCTCCTAGGGCTGCTCGCCTGGGGCTGCTCGCCAGGGGCCATCACGCCCGCGGCTGCTAGCCCCGGGCCTCCTCGCCCGGGGCTGCTCACCTGTGGCCTCCAGGACCGGGGTTGCTCGCCCGGGGCCTCCATGCCCGGGGCTGCTCGCCCGAGGCTTCCTCGCCTGGGGCTGCTCCCCCGGGGCCTCCTCGCCCGTGGCTACTCACCCGGGGCCTCCTCGCCCGAGGCTGATCGCCCGGGGCCCTCAGGCCCGGGGCTGCTCGCCCCGGGCCTCCAGGCCCGGGGCTGCTCGCCCGGGGCCTCCTCACCTGGGGCTGCTCGCCAGAGGCCTCCAGATGCGTGGCTGCTAGCCCGGGGCCTCCAGGCCCAGGGCTGCTCCCCCCGGGCCTCCAGGCCCAGGGCTGCTCGCCCAGAGCCTCCTCGCCCGGGGCTGCTCGCCAGAGGCCTCCAGCCCCGGGGCTCTTGCATTGGGCTTACAGGCCCAGGGCTGCTCGCCTTGGGCCTCCAGGCCGGGGGCTGCTTGCCCGGGGTCTCCTCGTCTGGGGCTGCTCGCCCGGGTCCTCCTCGCCTGGGGATTCCAGGGCCGTGATTGCTCACCCGGGGCCTCCTCGCCTGGGGCTGCTCGCCCGGGGCCTCTAGGCCCGGGGCTGCTCGTCCGGGGCCTCCTCTACCGGGGCTGCTCGCCAGAGGCCTCCAGATGCGGGGCTGCACGCCGGGGGCCTCCAGGCCCGGGGCTGCTCGCCCGGGGCCTCCAGGCTCAGGGCTGCTCGCCCGGAGCCTCCTCGCCTGGGGCTGCTCGCCTGGGGCCTCCAGGCCCAGGGCTGCTCGCTCGGGGCCTCCAGGCCTGGGGCTGCTCCCCCGGGGCCTCCAGCCCGGGGCTGCTCGCCCCGGGCCTCCTCTCCCGGTGCTGCTCGCCTGGGGCCTCCTCACCCGAGGCTGATCGCCTGCAGCCTCCTCGACCGGGGCTGCTCGCCCGGGTCCTCCTCGCCCGGGGCTTCCAGGGCCTTGACAGCTCACCCGGGGCCTCATCTCCTGGGGCTGCTCGCCCGGGGCCTCCTCACCCGAGGCTGTTCGCCCGGGGTGTCTAGGCACGGGGCAGCTCGACCGGGGCCTCCTCGCCCTGGGCCTGCTCGCCCGTGACCTGCTCGCCCTGGGCCTCCTCGTCCGGGGCTACTCGCCAGAGGCCTTCATATGCGGGGCTGCTCGCCCTGGGCCTCCAGGCCCGGGGCTGCTCGCCCGGAGCCTCCTCGCCCAGGGCAGCTCGCCTGGGTCCTCCTCGCCCGGGGCTTCCAGGGCCGTGACTGCTCACCCCGGGCCTCCTCACCTGGGGCTGCTCGCCCGGGGCCTCTAGGCACGGGGTTCCTCGCCCGGGGCCTCCTGGCCTGGGGCTGTTCCCCCGGGGCCTCCTCGCCCGGGGCTACTCGCCAGAGGCCTTCATATGCGGGGCTGCTCGCCCCGGGCCTCCAGGCCCAGGGCTGCTCGCCCGGAGCCTCCTCGCCCGGGGCTGCTGGCCCGGGGCCTCCAGACCAGGGGCTGCTCGCCCCGGGCACCCAGGCCCAGGGCTGCTGGCCCGGAGCCTCCTCGCCCCGTGCCTCCTCGCACGGGGCTGTCTCTTCCCATGGCTCATCATGCCTGAAGCCTCTCCCTCTACATGAGAGAAACGGGTCAGAGTATCCCACACAGCCTCCAGACCATGGGGTCTCAGCTGTGAAACGTACGGGAAAGGTTGCAGAAGTGGGAGACACAGAATTCCAAGCAGCCCCTCCAGGGGCTATGCAGCGAGCACAAAATCCCAAGGTATTATATGCCTGAATCCTAAAAAGCCAACGAAGCCTTCCTCCCAGCTCAGAAAGTCCCGGGTTAGGACCAATCGATGCGAGACCCAGAATCACAAACACCTGCTATGACCCCGGGCCTCTAGGTTCTGAGTCATTCCCATGGCTCACCATGGTTGAAGCCCCTCCCTGTACCTAGAGAAAGGAGTCACAGAACCGGAAACAGCCTCCAGACACTAGGGTCTCAGCTGAGAAACTCCCCGGAAAGGTCCGAAGGTTTGGAGACACAGAATGGGAAGTGCCCCGCTCGCCCGGGGCCTCCTCGCCCGGGGCTGCTCACCAGGGGCCTCCTCGCCCGGGGCTGCTCACCTGTGGCCTCCAGGACCGGGGTTGCTCGCCCGGGGCCTCCTCGACCGGGGCTGCTCACCCGGGGCCTCCTCGCCGGAGGCTGCTCGCCCGGGGCCTCCAGGCCCGGGGCTGCTTGCCCAAGGCCTCCTCGCCTGGGGATGCTCGCCCGGGGCCTTCTCGCCCGAGGCTGATTGCCCGGGGCCTCCAGGCCCGGGGCCGCTTGCCCGGGGCCTCTTCGCACGGGGCTGCTCGCCAGAGGCCTCCTCTCCCGGGGCTGCTTGCCAGAGGCCTCCAAATGCCGGGCTGCTAACCCGGGGCCTCCAGGCCTGGGGCTGCAGGCCTGGGGCCTCCTCCCCCAGGGCTGCTCGCCCGGGGCCTCCTCCCCCAGGGCTGCTCGCCCGGGGCCTCCTCCCCCAGGGCTGCTCGCCCGGGGCCTCCTCGACCGGGGCAGCTCACCTGGGGCCTCCTGGCCGGAGACAATCGCCCGGGTTCTCCAGGCCCGGGGCTGCTTGCCTGAGGCCTCCTTGCCTGGGGATGCTCGCCCGGGGCCTCCTCGCCCGAGGCTGATCGCCCGGGGCCTCTTCGCACGGGGCTGTCTCTTAGCATGGCTCATCATGCCTGAAGCCTCTCCCTCTACCTGAGAGAAACGGGTCAGAGTATCCCACACAGCCTGCAGACCATGGGGTCTCAGCTGTGAAACGTACGGGGAAGGTTGCAGAAGTGGGAGACACAGAATTCCAAGCAGCCCCTCCAGGGGCTATGCAGCGAGCACAACGTCCCAAGGAATTATATGCCTGAATCCTAAAAAGCCAACGAACCCTTCCTCCCAGCTCAGAAAGTCCCGGGTTAGGACCAATCGATGCGAGACCCAGAATCAGAAACACCTGCCACGACCCCCGGCCTCTAGGTTCTGAGTCATTCCCATGGCTCACCATGGTTGAAGCCCCTCCCTGTACCTAGACAAAGGGGTCACAGAACCGGAAACAGCCTCCAGACACTAGGGTCTCAGCTGAGAAACTCCCTGGAAAGGTCCGATGCTTTGGAGACACAGAATGGGAAGTGCCCCGCTGGCCCGGGCCTCCAATCCATGGGCTGCTCCTCCGGGGCCTCCTCGACTGGGGCTGCTCGCCCGGGTCCTCCTAGGCCGGGGCTTCCAGGGCGTTGACTGCTCAACCGGGGCCTCCTTGCCCGGGGCTGATTGCCCGGTGCCTCCTGGCCTGGGGATGTTCGCCCGGGGCCTCCAGGCCCCGGGGCTGCTTGCCCTGGGCCTCCTCGCCTGGGGCTGCTCGCCCGGGGCCTCCTGGCGCGGGGCTGCTCGCCCGGGGCCTCCTTGCCCGGGGGTGTTCGTCAGAGGCCTCCAGATTTGGGGCTGCTAGCCCGGGGCCTCCAGGCCTGGGGCTGCTCCCCCGGGGCCCCAGCCCGGGGCTGCTCGGCAGAGGCCTCCAGATGCGGGGCTGCTAGCCCGGGGCCTCCAGGTCCGGGGCTGCTCGCCCCAGGCCTCCTCGCCCCCTGCTGCTCGCCTGGGGCCTCCTCACCGGAGGCTGATCGCTTGGGGCCTCCAGGCCCTGGGCAGCTCGAACGGGGCCTCCTCGCCCGTGGCCTGCTCTACCGGGACCTGCTCGCCCGGGGCCTCCTCGCCCGGGGCCTCCTCGCCCGGGGCCTCCTCGCCCGGGGCCTCCTCGCCCGGGGCCTCCTGGCCCGGGACTGCTCGCCAGAGGCCTCCAGATGCGGGGCCGCTAGACCGGGGCCTGTAGGCCCGGGGCTGCTCCCCCGGAGCCTCCTCGCCCGGGGCTGCGCGCCCGGGGCCTCCTCGCCCAGGGCTGCTCGCCCCGGCCTCCAGGCCCGGGGCTGCTCGCCCGGAGCCTCCTCGCCCGGGGCTGCTCGCCTGGGTCCTCCTCGCCGGGGCTTCCAGGGCCGTGACTGCTCACCCGGGGCCTCCTCGCCTGGGGCTGCTCGACCGGGGCCTCTAGGCCCGGGGCTGCTCGCCCGGTGCCGCTCCCCCAGAGCCTCCTCGCCCGGGGCTGCGCGCCCGGGGCCTACAGGCCTGGGGCTGCTTCCTCCCGGGCCTCCTCGCACAGGGCTGTCTCTTACCATGGCTCATCATGCATGAAGCCTGTGCCTGTACCTGAGAGAAACAAGTCAGAATATCCCACACAGCCTCCAGACCATGGGGTCTCAGCTGTGAAACGTACGGGGAAGGTTGGAGAAGTGGGAGACACAGAGTTCCAAGCAGCCCCTCCAGGGGCTATGCAGCGAGCACAAAATCCTAAGGAATTATATGCCTGAATCCTAAAAAGCCAACAAACCCTTCCTCTCAGCTCAGAAACTGCCGGGTTAGGACCGAGGGATGCTAGAGCCAGAATCACAAACACCTGCTACGACCCCCAGCCTCTAGGTTCTGAGTCATTACCATGGCTCACCATGGTTGAAGCCCCTCCCTGTACCTAGAGAAAGGGGTCACAGAACCCGAAACAGCCTCCAGACACTAGGGTCTCAGTTGAGTAACTCCCTGGAAAGGTCCGATGGTTTGGAGACACAGAATGGGAAGTGCCCCGCTCGCCCGGGGCCTCACGGCCGGGTCTGCTCGCCTGGGGCTGCTCGCCCGGGGCCTCCTCGACCAGGGGTGCTCACCCGGTCCTCCTCGCCCGGGGCTTCCAGCGCCGTGACTGCTCACCCGGGGCCTCCTCGCCTGGGGCTGCTCGCCCGGGGCCTCCTCGCTCGAGGCTGATTACCCGGGGCCTCCAGGACCGGGGCAGTTTGTCCGGGGCCTCCAGGCACTGGGCTGCTCACCCGAGGCTAATCGCCCGGGGCTTGCTCGCCCGGGGCTTCCAGGGCCTTGACTGCTCACCCGGGGCCTCCTCTCCTGGGGCTGCTCGCCCAGGGCCTCCTCACCCGAGACTAATCGCCCGGGGCCTCCGGGCCCGGGGCAGCTCGCTCGGGGCCTGCTCGCCCAGGGCCTGCTCGCCCGGGACCTGCTCGCCCTGGGCCTCTTCGCCTGGGGCTGCTCGCCCGGGGCCTCCAGGCCCGGGGCTGCTCGCCCGGGTCCCCCTCGCCCGGGGCTTCCCGGGGCATCCTCTCCTAGGGCTGCTCGCCTGGGGCTGCTCGCCAGGGGCCATCACGCCCGCGGCTGCTAGCCCCGGGCCTCCTCGCCCGGGGCTGCTCACCTGTGGCCTCCAGGACCGGGGTTGCTCGCCCGGGGCCTCCATGCCCGGGGCTGCTCGCCCGAGGCCTCCTCACCTGGGGCTGCTCACCCGGGGCCTCCTCGCCCGAGGCTGATTATCCGTGGCCTCCCGGCCCGGGGCTGCTCGCCTGGGGCCTCCAGGACTGGGGTTGCTCGCCCGAGGCTGATTATCCGTGGCCTCCCGGCCCGGGGCTGCTCGCCTGGGGCCTCCAGGACTGGGGTTGCTCGCCCGGGGCCACCATGCCCGGGGCTGCTCGCCCGGGGCCTCCTCACCTGGGGCTGCTCGCCAGAGGCCTCCAGATGCGTGGCTGCTAGCCCGGGGCCTCCAGGCCCAGGGCTGCTCCCCCCGGGCCTCCAGGCCCAGGGCTGCTCGCCCAGAGCCTCCTCGCCCGGGGCTGCTCGCCAGAGGCCTCCAGCCCCGGGGCTCTTGCATTGGGCTTCCAGGCCCAGGGCTGCTCGCCTTGGGCCTCCAGGCCGGGGGCTGCTTGCCCGGGGTCTCCTCGTCTGGGGCTGCTCGCCCGGGTCCTCCTCGCCTGGGGATTCCAGGGCCGTGATTGCTCACCCGGGGCCTCCTCGCCTGGGGCTGCTCGCCCGGGGCCTCTAGGCCCGGGGCTGCTCGTCCGGGGCCTCCTCTACCGGGGCTGCTCGCCAGAGGCCTCCAGATGCGGGGCTGAAAGCCGGGGGCCTCCAGGCCCGGGGCTGCTCGCCCCGGGCCTCCAGGCTCAGGGCTGCTCGCCCGGAGCCTCCTCGCCTGGGGCTGCTCGCCTGGGGCCTCCAGGCCCAGGGCTGCTCGCTCGGGGCCTCCAGGCCTGGGGCTGCTCGCCAGAGGCCTCCTCGCCCGGGGCTGCTCGCCCCGGGGCCTCCTCGCCTGGGGCTGCTCGCCCGGGGCCTCCAGGCCCCAGGCTTCTCGCCCGCAGCCTCCTCGACCGGGGCTGCTCGCCCGGGTCCTCCTCGCCCGGGGCTTCCAGGGCCTTGACAGCTCACCCGGGGCCTCATCTCCTGGGGCTGCTCGCCCGGGGCCTCCTCACCCGAGGCTGTTCGCCCGGGGTGTCTAGGCACGGGGCAGCTCGACCGGGGCCTCCTCGCCCTGGGCCTGCTCGCCCGTGACCTGCTCGCCCTGGGCCTCCTCGTCCGGGGCTACTCGCCAGAGGCCTTCATATGCGGGGCTGCTCGCCCTGGGCCTCCAGGCCCGGGGCTGCTCGCCCGGAGCCTCCTCGCCCAGGGCAGCTCGCCTGGGTCCTCCTCGCCCGGGGCTTCCAGGGCCGTGACTGCTCACCCCGGGCCTCCTCACCTGGGGCTGCTCGCCCGGGGCCTCTAGGCACGGGGTTCCTCGCCCGGGGCCTCCTGGCCTGGGGCTGTTCCCCCGGGGCCCCCTCGCCCGGGGCTACTCGCCAGAGGCCTTCATATGCGGGGCTGCTCGCCCCGGGCCTCCAGGCCCAGGGCTGCTCGCCCGGAGCCTCCTCGCCCGGGGCTGCTGGCCCGGGGCCTCCAGACCAGGGGCTGCTCGCCCCGGGCACCCAGGCCCAGGGCTGCTGGCCCGGAGCCTCCTCGCCCCGGGCCTCCTCGCAGAGTATCCCACACAGCCTCCAGACCATGGGGTCTCAGCTGTGAAACGTACGGGAAAGGTTGCAGAAGTGGGAGACACAGAATTCCAAGCAGCCCCTCCAGGGGCTATGCAGCGAGCACAAAATCCCAAGGTATTATATGCCTGAATCCTAAAAAGCAACGAAGCCTTCCTCCCAGCTCAGAAAGTCCCGGGTTAGGACCAATCGATGCGAGACCCAGAATCACAAACACCTGCTATGACCCCGGGCCTCTAGGTTCTGAGTCATTCCCATGGCTCACCATGGTTGAAGCCCCTCCCTGTACCTAGAGAAAGGAGTCACAGAACCGGAAACAGCCTCCAGACACTAGGGTCTCAGCTGAGAAACTCCCCGGAAAGGTCCGAAGGTGGAGACACAGAATGGGAAGTGCCCCGCTCGCCCGGGGCCTCCTCGCCCGGGGCTGCTCACCAGGGGCCTCCTCGCCCGGGGCTGCTCACCTGTGGCCTCCAGGACCGGGGTTGCCCGCCCGGGGCCTCCTCGACCGGGGCTGCTCACCCGGGGCCTCCTCGCCGGAGGCTGCTCGCCCGGGGCCTCCAGGCCCGGGGCTGCTTGCCCAAGGCCTCCTCGCCTGGGGATGCTCGCCCGGGGCCTTCTCGCCCGAGGCTGATTGCCCGGGGCCTCCAGGCCCGGGGCCGCTTGCCCGGGGCCTCTTCGCACGGGGCTGCTCGCCAGAGGCCTCCTCTCCCGGGGCTGCTTGCCAGAGGCCTCCAAATGCCGGGCTGCTAACCCGGGGCCTCCAGGCCTGGGGCTGCAGGCCCGGGGCCTCCTCCCCCAGGGCTGCTCGCCCGGGGCCTCCTCCCCCAGGGCTGCTCGCCCGGGGCCTCCTCCCCCAGGGCTGCTCGCCCGGGGCCTCCTCGACCGGGGCAGCTCACCTGGGGCCTCCTGGCCGGAGACAATCGCCCGGGTTCTCCAGGCCCGGGGCTGCTTGCCTGAGGCCTCCTTGCCTGGGGATGCTCGCCCGGGGCCTCCTCGCCCGAGGCTGATCGCCCGGGGCCTCTTCGCACGGGGCTGTCTCTTAGCATGGCTCATCATGCCTGAAGCCTCTCCCTCTACCTGAGAGAAACGGGTCAGAGTATCCCACACAGCCTGCAGACCATGGGGTCTCAGCTGTGAAACGTACGGGGAAGGTTGCAGAAGTGGGAGACACAGAATTCCAAGCAGCCCCTCCAGGGGCTATGCAGCGAGCACAACGTCCCAAGGAATTATATGCCTGAATCCTAAAAAGCCAACGAACCCTTCCTCCCAGCTCAGAAAGTCCCGGGTTAGGACCAATCGATGCGAGACCCAGAATCAGAAACACCTGCCACGACCCCCGGCCTCTAGGTTCTGAGTCATTCCCATGGCTCACCATGGTTGAAGCCCCTCCCTGTACCTAGACAAAGGGGTCACAGAACCGGAAACAGCCTCCAGACACTAGGGTCTCAGCTGAGAAACTCCCTGGAAAGGTCCGATGGTTTGGAGACACAGAATGGGAAGTGCCCCGCTGGCCCGGGCCTCCAATCCATGGGCTGCTCGTCCGGGGCCTCCTCGACCGGGGCTGCTCGCCCGGGTCCTCCTAGGCCGGGGCTTCCAGGGCGTTGACTGCTCAACCGGGGCCTCCTTGCCCGGGGCTGATTGCCCGGTGCCTCCTGGCCTGGGGATGTTCGCCCGGGGCCTCCAGGCCCCGGGGCTGCTTGCCCGGGGCCTCCTCGCCTGGGGCTGCTCGCCCGGGGCCTCCTGGCGCGGGGCTGCTCGCCCGGGGCCTCCTTGCCCGGGGGTGTTCGTCAGAGGCCTCCAGATTTGGGGCTGCTAGCCCGGGGCCTCCAGGCCTGGGGCTGCTCCCCCGGGGCCCCAGCCCGGGGCTGCTCGGCAGAGGCCTCCAGATGCGGGGCTGCTAGCCCGGGGCCTCCAGGTCCGGGGCTGCTCGCCCCAGGCCTCCTCGCCCCCTGCTGCTCGCCTGGGGCCTCCTCACCCGAGGCTGATCGCCTGGGGCCTCCAGGCCCTGGGCAGCTCGAACGGGGCCTCCTCGCCCGTGGCCTGCTCTCCCGGGACCTGCTCTCCCGGGACCTGCTCTCCCGGGACCTGCTCGCCTGGGGCCTCCTCGCCCGGGGCCTCCTCGCCGGGGGCCTCCTGGCCCGGGACTGCTCGCCAGAGGCCTCCAGATGCGGGGCCGCTAGACCGGGGCCTGTAGGCCCGGGGCTGCTCCCCCGGAGCCTCCTCGCCCGGGGATGCGCGCCCGGGGCCTCCTCGCCCAGGGCTGCTCGCCCCGGCCTCCAGGCCCGGGGCTGCTCGCCCGGAGCCTCCTCGCCCGGGGCTGCTCGCCTGGGTCCTCCTCGCCGGGGCTTCCAGGGCCGTGACTGCTCACCCGGGGCCTCCTCGCCTGGGGCTGCTCGACCGGGGCCTCTAGGCCCGGGGCTGCTCGCCCGGTGCCGCTCCCCCAGAGCCTCCTCGCCCGGGGCTGCGCGCCCGGGGCCTACAGGCCTGGGGCTGCTTCCTCCCGGGCCTCCTCGCACAGGGCTGTCTCTTACCATGGCTCATCATGCATGAAGCCTGTGCCTGTACCTGAGAGAAACAAGTCAGAATATCCCACACAGCCTCCAGACCATGGGGTCTCAGCTGTGAAACGTACGGGGAAGGTTGGAGAAGTGGGAGACACAGAGTTCCAAGCAGCCCCTCCAGGGGCTATGCAGCGAGCACAAAATCCTAAGGAATTATATGCCTGAATCCTAAAAAGCCAACAAACCCTTCCTCTCAGCTCAGAAACTGCCGGGTTAGGACCGAGGGATGCTAGAGCCAGAATCACAAACACCTGCTACGACCCCCAGCCTCTAGGTTCTGAGTCATTACCATGGCTCACCATGGTTGAAGCCCCTCCCTGTACCTAGAGAAAGGGGTCACAGAACCCGAAAGAGCCTCCAGACACTAGGGTCTCAGTTGAGTAACTCCCTGGAAAGGTCCGATGGTTTGGAGACACAGAATGGGAAGTGCCCCGCTCGCCCGGGGCCTCACGGCCGGGTCTGCTCGCCTGGGGCTGCTCGCCCGGGGCCTCCTCGACCAGGGGTGCTCACCCGGTCCTCCTCGCCCGGGGCTTCCAGCGCCGTGACTGCTCACCCGGGGCCTCCTCGCCTGGGGCTGCTCGCCCGGGGCCTCCTCGCTCGAGGCTGATTACCCGGGGCCTCCAGGACCGGGGCAGTTTGTCCGGGGCCTCCAGGCACTGGGCTGCTCACCCGAGGCTAATCGCCCGGAGCTTGCTCGCCCGGGGCTTCCAGAGCCTTGACTGCTCACCCGGGGCCTCCTCTCCTGGGGCTGCTCGCCCAGGGCCTCCTCACCCGAGACTAATCGCCCGGGGCCTCCGGGCCCGGGGCAGCTCGCTCGGGGCCTGCTCGCCCAGGGCCTGCTCGCCCGGGACCTGCTCGCCCTGGGCCTCTTCGCCTGGGGCTGCTCGCCCGGGGCCGCCAGGCCCGGGGCTGCTCGCCCGGGTCCCCCTCGCCCGGGGATTCCCGGGGCATCCTCTCCTAGGGCTGCTCGCCTGGGGCTGCTCGCCAGGGGCCATCACGCCCGCGGCTGCTAGCCCCGGGCCTCCTCGCCCGGGGCTGCTCACCTGTGGCCTCCAGGACCGGGGTTGCTCCCCCGGGGCCTCCATGCCCGGGGCTGCTCGCCCGAGGCCTCCTCACCTGGGGCTGCTCACCCGGGGCCTCCTCGCCCGAGGCTGATTATCCGTGGCCTCCAGGCCCGGGGTTGCTCGCCCGGGGCCACCATGCCCGGGGCTGCTCGCCCGGGGCCTCCTCACCTGGGGCTGCTCGCCAAAGGCCTCCAGATGCGTGGCTGCTAGCCCGGGGCCTCCAGGCCCAGGGCTGCTCCCCCCGGGCCTCCAGGCCCAGGGCTGCTCGCCCAGAGCCTCCTCGCCCGGGGCTGCTCACCAGAGGCCTCCAGCCCCCGGGCTCTTGCATTGGGCTTCCAGGCCCAGGGCTGCTCGCCTTGGGCCTCCAGGCCGGGGGCTGCTTGCCCGGGGTCTCCTCGTCTGGGGCTGCTCGCCCGGGTCCTCCTCGCCTGGGGATTCCAGGGCCGTGATTGCTCACCCAAGGCCTCCTCGCCTGGAACTTCTCGCCCGGGGCCTCTAGGCCCGGGGCTGCTCGTCCGGGGCCTCCTCTACCGGGGCTGCTTGCCAGAGGCCTCCAGATGCAGGGCTGAAAGCCGGGAGCCTCCAGGCCCGGGGCTGCTCGCCCCGGGCCCCCAGGCTCAGGGCTGCTCGCCCGGAGCCTCCTCGCCTGGGGCTGCTCGCCTGGGGCCTCCAGGCCCAGGGCTGCTCGCTCGGGGCCTCCAGGCCTGGCGCTGCTCGCCAGAGGCCTCCTCGCCCGGGGCTGCTCGCCCCGGGGCCTCCTCGCCTGGGGTTGCTCGCCCGGGACCTCCAGATGCGTGGCTGCTAGCCCGGGGCCTCCAGGCCCAGGGCTGCTCCTCCCGGGCATCCAGGCCCAGGGCTGCTCGCCCGGAGCCTCCTCGCCCGGGGCTGCTGGCCCGGGGCCTCCTCGCCCGGGGCTGCTGGCCCAGGGCCTCCAGACCAGGGGCTGCTCGCCCCGGGCATCCAGGCCCAGGGCTGCTCGCCCGGAGCCTCCTCGCCCCGGGCCTCCTCGCACGGGGCTGTCTCTTCCCATGGCTCATCATGCCTGAAGCCTCTCCCTCTACATGAGAGAAACGGGTCAGAGTATCCCACACAGCCTCCAAACCATGGGGTCTCAGCTGTGAAACGTACGGGAAAGGTTGCAGAAGTGGGAGACACAGAATTCCAAGCAGCCCCTCCAGGGGCTATGCAGCGAGCACAAAATCCCAAGGTATTATATGCCTGAATCCTAAAAAGCCAACGAAGCCTTCCTCCCAGCTCAGAAAGTCCCGGATTAGGACCAATCGATGCGAGACCCAGAATCACAAACACCTGCTACGACCCCCGGCCTCTAGGTTCTGAGTCATTCCCATGGCTCACCATGGTTGAAGCCCCTCCCTGTACCTAGAGAAAGGAGTCACAGAACCGGAAACAGCCTCCAGACACTAGGGTCTCAGCTGAGAAACTCCCCGAAAAGTCCGAAGGTTTGGAGACACAGAATGGGAAGTGCCCCGCTCGCCCGGGGCCTCCTCCCCCAGGGCTGCTCGCCCGGGGCCTCCTCGACCGGGGCAGCTCACCTGGGGCCTCCTGGCCGGAGACAATCGCCCGGGTTCTCCAGGCCCGGGGCTGCTTGCCTGAGGCCTCCTCGCCTGGGGATGCTCGCCCGGGGCCTCCTCGCCTGAGGCTGATCGCCGGGGCCTCTTCGCACGGGGCTGTCTCTTAGCATGGCTCATCATGCCTGAAGCCTCTCCCTCTACTTGAGAGAAACAGGTCAGAGTATCCCACACAGCCTCCAGACCATGGGGTCTCAGCTGTGAAACGTACGGGGAAGGTTGCAGAAGTGGGAGACACAGAATTCCAAGCAGCCCCTCCAGGGGCTCTGCAGCGAGCACAACGTCCCAAGGAATTATATGCCTGAATCCTAAAAAGCCAACGAACCCTTCCTCCCAGCTCAGAAAGTCCCGGGTTAGGACCAATCGATGCGAGACCCAGAATCAGAAACACCTGCCACGACCCCCGGACTCTAGGTTCTGAGTCATTCCCATGGCTCACCATGGTTGAAGCCCCTCCCTGTACCTAGACAAAGGGGTCACAGAACCGGAAACAGCCTCCAGACACTAGGGTCTCAGCTGAGAAACTCCCTGGAAAGGTCCGATGGTTTGGAGACACAGAATGGGAAGTGCCCCGCTGGCCCGGGCCTCCAATCCCTGGGCTGCTCGTCCGGGGCCTCCTCGACCGGGGCTGCTCACCCGGGTCCTCCTAGGCCGGGGCTTCCAGGGCATTGACTGCTCAACAGGGGCCTCCTCGCCCGGGGCTGATTGCCCGGTGCCTCCTGGCCTGGGGATGTTCGCCCGGAGCCTCCAGGCCTGGGGCTGCTCGCCCGGGGCCTCCTCGCCTGGGGCTGCTCGCCCGGGGCCTCTAGGCCCGGGGCTGCCGCCCGGGGCCCCCTGCCCCGGGGCTGCTCGCCCGGGGCCTCCTTGCCCGGGGGTGTTCGTCAGAGGCCTCCAGATGCGGGGCTGCTAGCCCGGGGCCTCCAGTTCCGGGGCTGCTCGCCCGAGGCCTCCTCGCCCCCTGCTGCTCGCCTGGGGCCTCCTCACCCGAGGCTGATCGCCTGGGGCCTCCAGGCCCTGGGCAGCTCGAACGGGGCCTCCTCGCCCGTGGCCTGCTCTCCCGGGACCTGCTCTCCCGGGACCTGCTCTCCCGGGACCTGCTCGCCTGGGGCCTCCTCGCCCGGGGCCTCCTCGCCCGGGGCCTCCTGGCCCGGGACTGCTCGCCAGAGGCCTCCAGATGCGGGGCCGCTAGACCGGGGCCTGTAGGCCCGGGGCTGCTCCCCCGGAGCCTCCTCGCCCGGGGATGCGCGCCCGGGGCCTCCTCGCCCAGGGCTGCTCGCCCCGGCCTCCAGGCCCGGGGCTGCTCGCCCGGAGCCTCCTCGCCCGGGGCTGCTCGCCTGGGTCCTCCTCGCCGGGGCTTCCAGGGCCGTGACTGCTCACCCGGGGCCTCCTCGCCTGGGGCTGCTCGACCGGGGCCTCTAGGCCCGGGGCTGCTCGCCCGGTGCCGCTCCCCCAGAGCCTCCTCGCCCGGGGCTGCGCGCCCGGGGCCTACAGGCCTGGGGCTGCTTCCTCCCGGGCCTCCTCGCACAGGGCTGTCTCTTACCATGGCTCATCATGCATGAAGCCTGTGCCTGTACCTGAGAGAAACAAGTCAGAATATCCCACACAGCCTCCAGACCATGGGGTCTCAGCTGTGAAACGTACGGGGAAGGTTGGAGAAGTGGGAGACACAGAGTTCCAAGCAGCCCCTCCAGGGGCTATGCAGCGAGCACAAAATCCTAAGGAATTATATGCCTGAATCCTAAAAAGCCAACAAACCCTTCCTCTCAGCTCAGAAACTGCCGGGTTAGGACCGAGGGATGCTAGAGCCAGAATCACAAACACCTGCTACGACCCCCAGCCTCTAGGTTCTGAGTCATTACCATGGCTCACCATGGTTGAAGCCCCTCCCTGTACCTAGAGAAAGGGGTCACAGAACCCGAAACAGCCTCCAGACACTAGGGTCTCAGTTGAGTAACTCCCTGGAAAGGTCCGATGGTTTGGAGACACAGAATGGGAAGTGCCCTGCTCGCCCGGGGCCTCACGGCCGGGTCTGCTCGCCTGGGGCTGCTCGCCCGGGGCCTCCTCGACCAGGGGTGCTCACCCGGTCCTCCTCGCCCGGGGCTTCCAGCGCCGTGACTGCTCACCCGGGGCCTCCTCGCCTGGGGCTGCTCGCCCGGGGCCTCCTCGCTCGAGGCTGATTACCCGGGGCCTCCAGGACCGGGGCAGTTTGTCCAGGGCCTCCAGGCACTGGGCTGCTCACCCGAGGCTAATCGCCCGGGGCTTGCTCGCCCGGGGCCTCCTCGCCCGGGGCTTCCAGGGCCTTGACTGCTCACCCGGGGCCTCCTCTCCTGGGGCTGCTCGCCCAGGGCCTCCTCACCCGAGACTAATCGCCCGGGGCCTCTAGGCCCGGGGCAGCTTGCTCGGGGCCTGCTCGCCCAGGGCCTGCTCGCCCGGGACCTGCTCGCCCTGGGCCTCCTCGTCCGGGGCTGCTCGCCCGGGGCCTCCTCACCTGGGGCTGCTCACCCGGGGCCTCCTCGCCCGAGGCTGATTATCCGTGGCCTCCAGGCCCGGGGCTGTTCGCCTGGGGCCTCCAGGACTGGGGTTGCTCGCCCGGGGCCACCATGCCCGGGGCTGCTCGCCCGGGGCCTCCTCACCTGGGGCTGCTCGCCAGAGGCCTCCAGATGCGTGGCTGCTAGCCCGGGGCCTCCAGGCCCAGGGCTGCTCCCCCCGGGCCTCCAGGCCCAGGGCTGCTCGCCCAGAGCCTCCTCGCCCGGGGCTGCTCGCCAGAGGCCTCCAGCCCCGGGGCTCTTGCATTGGGCTTCCAGGCCCAGGGCTGCTCGCCTTGGGCCTCCAGGCCGGGGGCTGCTTGCCCGGGGTCTCCTCGTCTGGGGCTGCTCGCCCTGGTCCTCCTCGCCTGGGGATTCCAGGGCCGTGATTGCTCACCCGGGGCCTCCTCGCCTGGGGCTGCTCGCCCGGGGCCTCTAGGCCCGGGGCTGCTCGTCCGGGGCCTCCTCTACCGGGGCTGCTCGCCAGAGGCCTCCAGATGCGGGGCTGAAAGCCGGGGGCCTCCAGGCCCAGGGCTGCTCGCCCCGGGCCTCCAGGCTCAGGGCTGCTCGCCCAGAGCCTCCTCGCCTGGGGCTGCTCGCCTGGGGCCTCCAGGCCCAGGGCTGCTCGCTCGGGGCCTCCAGGCCTGGGGCTGCTCGCCAGAGGCCTCCTCGCCCAGGGCTGCTCACCCCGGGGCCTCCTCGCCTGGGGCTGCTCGCCCGGGGCCTCCAGATGCGTGGCTGCTAGCCCGGGGCCTCCAGGCCCAGGGCTGCTCCCCCCGGGCCTCCAGGCCCAGGGCTGCTCGCCCGGAGCCTCCTCGCCCGGGGCTGCTGGCCCGGGGCCTCCTCGCCCGGGGCTGCTGGCCCGGGGCCTCCAGACCAGGGGCTGCTCGCCCCGGGCATCCAGGCCCAGGGCTGCTCGCCCGGAGCCTCCTCGCCCCGGGCCTCCTCGCACGGGGCTGTCTCTTCCCATGGCTCATCATGCCTGAAGCCTCTCCCTCTACATGAGAGAAACGGGTCAGAGTATCCCACACAGCCTCCAGACCATGGGGTCTCAGCTGTGAAAAGTACGGGAAAGGTTGCAGAAGTGGGAGACACAGAATTCCAAGCAGCCCCTCCAGGGGCTATGCAGCGAGCACAAAATCCCAAGGTATTATATGCCTGAATCCTAAAAAGCAACGAAGCCTTCCTCCCAGCTCAGAAAGTCCCGGGTTAGGACCAATCGATGCGAGACCCAGAATCACAAACACCTGCTATGACCCCGGGCCTCTAGGTTCTGAGTCATTCCCATGGCTCACCATGGTTGAAGCCCCTCCCTGTACCTAGAGAAAGGAGTCACAGAACCGGAAACAGCCTCCAGACACTAGGGTCTCAGCTGAGAAACTCCCTGGAAAGGTCCGAAGGTTTGGAGACACAGAATGGGAAGTGCCCAGCTGGCCCGGGCCTCCAATCTCTGGGCTGCTCGCCCGGGGCCTCTTCGCCCGGGGCTGCTTGTCCAGGGCCTCAAGGCCCGGGGCTGCTCGCCCAGGGCTTCTTGCCCGGGGCCTCCAGGCACAGGGCTGCTCGCCCTGGACCTCCTCGCCCGAGGCTGATCGCCCGGGGCCTCCAGGCCCGGGGCTGCTCGCCAGAGGCCTCAAGATGCGGGGCTGCTAGTCCGGGGCCTCCAGTCCCGTGGCTGCTCGCCCTGGGCATCCAGGCCCAGGGCTGCTCGCCCTGAGCCTCCTCGCCCGGGGCTGCTCGACCGGGGCCTCCAGGCCTGGGGCTGCTCGCCCGAGGCCTCCTCGACCGGGGCTGCTCGCCCGGGTCCTCCTCGGCCGGGGCTTCCACGGCGGTGACTGCTCAACTGGGGCCTCCTCGCCCGGGGCTGATTGCCCGGTGCCTCCTTGCCTGGGGATGTTCGCCCGGGGCCTCCAGGCCCGGGGCTGCTCGCCCGGGGCCTGCTCGCCTGGGGCTGCTCGCCCAGGGCCTACTCGACCGGGGCTGCTAGCCCGGGTCCCCCTCGCGAGGGGCTTCCCGGGCGTTGACTGCCCACCCGGGGCATCCTCTCCTAGGGCTGCTCGCCTGGGGCTGCTCGACAGGGGCCTCCAGGACCAGGGTTGCTCGCCTGGGGCCTCCATAGCCGGGGCTGCTCAACCCAAGCCTCCTCGCACGGGGCTGCTCGCCCGAGGCCTCCTCGCCTGGGGCTGCTCACCACGGGCCTTCTCACCCAGAACAGCTGGCCCCGGACCTCCTCTCCAGGGCCTCGTGCCCGTGGCCTCCTCGCCTGCGGCAGCTTGCCAGGGGACTCTTTGCCCGGGGATGCTCACCCGGCGCCTACTCATCGGGGGCTGCTCTCACGGGGCTTCAGCCCTCAACTCAGCCATTCGGGGAGACCACTGCCCTGCTGTGGGTTCGGCGCCTGGAACCTCCTGGGACCTAATCCTAACCCTAACTCTACCCCGAACCGGGACCCTCCCCCGAAACCTAAGCCTGCCTCGATCCTTAATCCTGCATTTGAGCCGCGTTCTGGCATGCGCCCTCACTTCATCCCTCGAGGGAGATCACGAGACCGGAGTCGCTTCGGCCCTGGCGACGTCCCTGGGCCGAACCCTAACCCTAGCTCTGGCTCTCCCCTCATGGGGACCCAATTCCAATGTCTGACAGCATCACGCGCCTGGGGTTCAGAAGCGGTGCAGGCTGACTCGGCAAGGAACCTGGAAGCTCACCATGTCGTTTCCCAGGCCCGGCTGCAGCTCCCGAGAGGATTCCAGAGGCCTCCTCAACCAGGGGAGGCACAACATGTGTGGCCCCGGCAGCCAAAGAGAAATCCTGACCGGCACCGTCCCTTGTGCCCTCAACTCAGCCCTTCGGGGAGACCACTGCCCTGCTGTGGGTTCGGCGCCTGGAATCTCCTGGGACCTAACCCTAACCCTAACCCTACCCCGAACCGGGAGCCTGCACCGACACCTAAGCCTGCCTCGATCCCTAATCCTGCATTTGAGACGCGTTCTGGCATGCGCCCTCACTTCATCCCTCGAGGGAGATCACGAGACCGGAGTCGCTTCGGCCCTGGCGACGTCCCTGGACCGAACCCTAACCCTAGCTAAGGCTCTCCCCTCATGGGGACCCAATTCCAACGTCTGACAGCATCACGCGCCTGGGGTCCAGAAGAGGTGCAGGCTGACTCGGCAAGGAACCTGGAAGCTCACCATGTCGTTTCCCAGGCCCGGCTACAGCTCCCGAGAGGATTCCGGAGGCCTCCTCGACCACGGGAGGGACAACGTGTGTGGCCCTGGCAGCCAAAGAGGGATCCTGACCGGCACCGTCCCTTGTGCCCTCAACTCAGCCCTTCGGGGAGACCACTGCCCTGCTGTGGGTTCGGCGCCTGGAACCTCCTGGGACCTAACCCTAACCCTAACCTTACCCCGAACCGGGACCCTCCCCTGAAAGCTAAGCCTGCCTCGAACCCTACTCCTGCATTTGAACCGCGTTCTGGCATTCGCCCTCACTTCATCCCTCGAGGGAGATCACGAGACCGGAGTCGCTTCGGCCCTGGCGACATCCCTGGACCGAACCCTAACCCTAGCTAAGGCTCTCCCCTCATGGGGACCCAATTCCAACGTCTGACAGCATCACGCGCCTGGGGTCGAGAGGCGGTGCAGGCTGACTCAGCAAGGAACCTGGCAGCTCACCATGTCGTTTCCAGGCCCGGCTGCAGCTCCCGAGAGGATTCTGGAGGCCTCCTCGACCACGGGAGGGACAACGTGTGTGGCCCTGGCAGCCAAAGAGGGATCCTGACCGGCACCGTCCATTGTGCCCTCAACTCAGCCCTTCGGGGAGACCACTGCCCTGCTGTGGGTTCGGCGCCTGGAACCTCCTGGGACCTAACCCTAACCCTAACCCTACCCCGAACCGGGAGCCTGCACCGACACCTAAGCCTCCCTCGATCCCTACTCCTGCATTTGAGCCGCGTTCTGGCATGCGCCCTCACTTCATCCCTCGATGGAGATCACGAGACCGGAGTCGCTTCGGCCCTGGCGACGTCCCTGGCCCGAACCCTAACCCTAGCTAAGGCTATCCCCTCATGGGGACCCAATTCCAACGTCTGACAGCATCACGCGCCTGGGGTCCAGAAGTGGTACAGGCTGACTCGGCAAGGAACCTGGAAACTCACCATGTCGTTTCCCAGGCCGGCTGCAGCTCCCGAGAAGATTCCGGAGGCCTCCTCGACCACGGGAGGGACAACGTGTGTGTCCCTGGCAGCCAAAGAGGGATCCTGACCGGCACCGTCCCTTGTGCGCTCAACTCAGCCCTTCGGGGAGACCACTGCCCTGCTGTGGGTTCGGCGCCTGGAACCTCCTGGGACCTAACCCTAACCCTAACCCTACCCCGAACCGGGAGCCTGCACTGACACCTAAGCCTGCCTCGATCTCTACTCCTGCATTAGAGCCGCGTTCTGGCATGCGCCCTCACTTCATCCCTCGAGGGAGATCACGAGACCGGAGTCGTTTCGGCCCTGGCGACGTCCCTGGACCGAACCCTAACCCTAGCTAAGGCTCTCCCCTCATGGGGACCCAATTCCAACGTCTGACAGCATCACGCGCCTGGGGTCCAGAAGCGGTGCAGGTGACTCGGCAAGGAACCTGGAAGCTCACCATGTCGTTTCCCAGGCCCGGCTGCAGCTCCCGAGAGGATTCCAGGAGGCCTGCTCGACCACGGGAGGGACAACGTGTGTTGCCCTGGCAGCCCAAGAGGGATCCTGACCGGTTCCGTCCCTTGTGCCCTCAACTCAGCCCTTCGGGGAGACCACTGCCCTGCTGTGGGTTCGGCGCCTGGAACCTCCTGGGACCTAACCCTAACCCTAACCCTACCCCGAACCGGGACCCTCCCCCGAAAGCTAAGCCTGCCTCGAACCCTACTCCTGCATTGAACCGCGTTCTGGCATCCGCCCTCACTTCATCCCTCGAGGGAGATCACGAGACCGGAGTCGCTTCGGCCCTGGCGACGTCCCTGGACCGAACCCTAACCCTAGCTAAGGCTCTCCCCTCATGGGGACCCAATTCCAACGTCTGACAGCATCACGCGCCTGGGGTCGAGAGGCGGTGCAGGCTGACTCAGCAAGGAACCTGGCAGCTCACCATGTCTTTTCCAGGCCCGGCTGCAGCTCCCGAGAGGATTCTGGAGGCCTCCTCGACCACGGGAGGGACAACGTGTGTGGCTCTGGCAGCCAAAGAGGGATCCTGACCGGCACCGTCCCTTGTGCCCTCAACTCAGCCCTTCGGGGAGACCACTGCCCTGCTGTGGGTTCGGTGCCTGGAACCTCCTGGGACCTAACCCTAACCCTAACCCTACCCCGAGCCGGGAGCCTGCACCGACACCGAAGCCTGCCTCGATCTCTACTCCTGCATTTGAGCCGCGTTCTGGCATGCGCCCTCACTTCATCCCTCGAGGGAGATCACGAGACCGGAGTCGCTTCGGCCCTGGCGACGTCCCTGGACCGAACCCTAACCCTAGCTAAGGCTCTCCCCTCATGGGGACCCAATTCCAACGTCTGACAGCATCACGCGCCTGGGGTCCAGAAGCGGTGCAGGCTGACTCGGCAAGGAACCTGGAAGCTCACCATGTCGTTTCCCAGGCCCGGCTGCAGCTCCCGAGAGGATTCCGGAGGCCTCCTCGACCACGGGAGGGACAACGTGTGTGGCCCTGGCAGCCAAAGAGGGATCCTGACCGGCACCGTCCCTTGTGCCCTCAACTCAGCCCTTCGGGGAGACCACTGCCCTGCTGTGGGTTCGGCGCCTGGAACCTCCTGGGACCTAACCCTAACCCTAACCCTACCCCGAACCGGGACCCTCCCCCGACACCTAAGCCTGCCTCGATCCCTAATCCTGCATTTGAGCCGCGTTCTGGCATGCGCCCTCACTTCATCCCTCGAGGGAGATCACGAGACCGGAGTCGCTTCGGCCCTGGCGACGTCCCTGGACCGAACCCTAACCCTAGCTAAGGCTCTCCCCTCATGGGGACCCAATTCCAACGTCTGACAGCATCACGCGCCTGGGGTCCAGAAGCGGTGCAGGCTGACTCGGCAAGGAACCTGGAAGCTCACCATGTCGTTTCCCAGGCCCGGCTGCAGCTCCCGAGAGGATTCCGGAGGCCTCCTCGACCACGGGAGGGACAACGTGTGTGGCCCTGGCAGCCAAAGAGGGATCCTGACCGGCACCGTCCCTTGTGCCCTCAACTCAGCCCTTCGGGGAGACCACTGCCCTGCTGTGGGTTCGGCGCCTGGAACCTCCTGGGACCTAACCCTAACCCTAACCCTACCCCGAACCGGGAGCCTGCACCGACACCTAAGCCTGCCTCGATCCCTACTCCTGCATTTGAGCCGCGTTCTGGCATGCGCCCTCACTTCATCCCTCGAGGGAGATCACGAGACCGGAGTCGCTTCGGCCCTGGCGACGTCCCTGGACCGAACCCTAACCCTAGCTAAGGCTCTCCCCTCATGGGGACCCAATTCCAACGTCTGACAGCATCACGCGCCTGGGGTCCAGAAGCGGTGCAGGCTGACTCGGCAAGGAACCTGGAAGCTCACCATGTCGTTTCCCAGGCCCGGCTGCAGCTCCCGAGAGGATTCCGGAGGCCTCCTCGACCACGGGAGGGACAACGTGTGTGGCCCTGGCAGCCAAAGAGGGATCCTGACCGGCACCGTCCCTTGTGCCCTCAACTCAGCCCTTCGGGGAGACCACTGCCCTGCTGTGGGTTCGGCGCCTGGAACCTCCTGGGACCTAACCCTAACCCTAACCCTACCCCGAACCGGGAGCCTGCACCGACACCTAAGCCTGCCTCGATCCCTACTCCTGCATTTGAGCCGCGTTCTGGCATGCGCCCTCACTTCATCCCTCGAGGGAGATCACGAGACCGGAGTCGCTTCGGCCCTGGCGACGTCCCTGGACCGAACCCTAACCCTAGCTAAGGCTCTCCCCTCATGGGGACCCAATTCCAACGTCTGACAGCATCACGCGCCTGGGGTCCAGAAGCGGTGCAGGCTGACTCGGCAAGGAACCTGGAAGCTCACCATGTCGTTTCCCAGGCCCGGCTGCAGCTCCCGAGAGGATTCCGGAGGCCTCCTCGACCACGGGAGGGACAACGTGTGTGGCCCTGGCAGCCAAAGAGGGATCCTGACCGGCACCGTCCCTTGTGCCCTCAACTCAGCCCTTCGGGGAGACCACTGCCCTGCTGTGGGTTCGGCGCCTGGAACCTCCTGGGACCTAACCCTAACCCTAACCCTACCCCGAACCGGGAGCCTGCACCGACACCTAAGCCTGCCTCGATCCCTACTCCTGCATTTGAGCCGCGTTCTGGCATGCGCCCTCACTTCATCCCTCGAGGGAGATCACGAGACCGGAGTCGCTTCGGCCCTGGCGACGTCCCTGGACCGAACCCTAACCCTAGCTAAGGCTCTCCCCTCATGGGGACCCAATTCCAACGTCTGACAGCATCACGCGCCTGGGGTCCAGAAGCGGTGCAGGCTGACTCGGCAAGGAACCTGGAAGCTCACCATGTCGTTTCCCAGGCCCGGCTGCAGCTCCCGAGAGGATTCCGGAGGCCTCCTCGACCACGGGAGGGACAACGTGTGTGGCCCTGGCAGCCAAAGAGGGATCCTGACCGGCACCGTCCCTTGTGCCCTCAACTCAGCCCTTCGGGGAGACCACTGCCCTGCTGTGGGTTCGGCGCCTGGAACCTCCTGGGACCTAACCCTAACCCTAACCCTACCCCGAACCGGGACCCTCCCCCGAAAGCTAAGCCTGCCTCGATCCCTACTCCTGCATTTGAGCCGCGTTCTGGCATGCGCCCTCACTTCATCCCTCGAGGGAGATCACGAGACCGGAGTCGCTTCGGCCCTGGCGACGTCCCTGGACCGAACCCTAACCCTAGCTAAGGCTCTCCCCTCATGGGGACCCAATTCCAACGTCTGACAGCATCACGCGCCTGGGGTCCAGAAGCGGTGCAGGCTGACTCGGCAAGGAACCTGGAAGCTCACCATGTCGTTTCCCAGGCCCGGCTGCAGCTCCCGAGAGGATTCCGGAGGCCTCCTCGACCACGGGAGGGACAACGTGTGTGGCCCTGGCAGCCAAAGAGGGATCCTGACCGGCACCGTCCCTTGTGCCCTCAACTCAGCCCTTCGGGGAGACCACTGCCCTGCTGTGGGTTCGGCGCCTGGAACCTCCTGGGACCTAACCCTAACCCTAACCCTACCCCGAACCGGGAGCCTGCACCGACACCTAAGCCTGCCTCGATCCCTACTCCTGCATTTGAGCCGCGTTCTGGCATGCGCCCTCACTTCATCCCTCGAGGGAGATCACGAGACCGGAGTCGCTTCGGCCCTGGCGACGTCCCTGGACCGAACCCTAACCCTAGCTAAGGCTCTCCCCTCATGGGGACCCAATTCCAACGTCTGACAGCATCACGCGCCTGGGGTCCAGAAGCGGTGCAGGCTGACTCGGCAAGGAACCTGGAAGCTCACCATGTCGTTTCCCAGGCCCGGCTGCAGCTCCCGAGAGGATTCCGGAGGCCTCCTCGACCACGGGAGGGACAACGTGTGTGGCCCTGGCAGCCAAAGAGGGATCCTGACCGGCACCGTCCCTTGTGCCCTCAACTCAGCCCTTCGGGGAGACCACTGCCCTGCTGTGGGTTCGGCGCCTGGAACCTCCTGGGACCTAACCCTAACCCTAACCCTACCCCGAACCGGGAGCCTGCACCGACACCTAAGCCTGCCTCGATCCCTACTCCTGCATTTGAGCCGCGTTCTGGCATGCGCCCTCACTTCATCCCTCGAGGGAGATCACGAGACCGGAGTCGCTTCGGCCCTGGCGACGTCCCTGGACCGAACCCTAACCCTAGCTAAGGCTCTCCCCTCATGGGGACCCAATTCCAACGTCTGACAGCATCACGCGCCTGGGGTCCAGAAGCGGTGCAGGCTGACTCGGCAAGGAACCTGGAAGCTCACCATGTCGTTTCCCAGGCCCGGCTGCAGCTCCCGAGAGGATTCCGGAGGCCTCCTCGACCACGGGAGGGACAACGTGTGTGGCCCTGGCAGCCAAAGAGGGATCCTGACCGGCACCGTCCCTTGTGCCCTCAACTCAGCCCTTCGGGGAGACCACTGCCCTGCTGTGGGTTCGGCGCCTGGAACCTCCTGGGACCTAACCCTAACCCTAACCCTACCCCGAACCGGGAGCCTGCACCGACACCTAAGCCTGCCTCGATCCCTACTCCTGCATTTGAGCCGCGTTCTGGCATGCGCCCTCACTTCATCCCTCGAGGGAGATCACGAGACCGGAGTCGCTTCGGCCCTGGCGACGTCCCTGGACCGAACCCTAACCCTAGCTAAGGCTCTCCCCTCATGGGGACCCAATTCCAACGTCTGACAGCATCACGCGCCTGGGGTCCAGAAGCGGTGCAGGCTGACTCGGCAAGGAACCTGGAAGCTCACCATGTCGTTTCCCAGGCCCGGCTGCAGCTCCCGAGAGGATTCCGGAGGCCTCCTCGACCACGGGAGGGACAACGTGTGTGGCCCTGGCAGCCAAAGAGGGATCCTGACCGGCACCGTCCCTTGTGCCCTCAACTCAGCCCTTCGGGGAGACCACTGCCCTGCTGTGGGTTCGGCGCCTGGAACCTCCTGGGACCTAACCCTAACCCTAACCCTACCCCGAACCGGGAGCCTGCACCGACACCTAAGCCTGCCTCGATCCCTACTCCTGCATTTGAGCCGCGTTCTGGCATGCGCCCTCACTTCATCCCTCGAGGGAGATCACGAGACCGGAGTCGCTTCGGCCCTGGCGACGTCCCTGGACCGAACCCTAACCCTAGCTAAGGCTCTCCCCTCATGGGGACCCAATTCCAACGTCTGACAGCATCACGCGCCTGGGGTCCAGAAGCGGTGCAGGCTGACTCGGCAAGGAACCTGGAAGCTCACCATGTCGTTTCCCAGGCCCGGCTGCAGCTCCCGAGAGGATTCCGGAGGCCTCCTCGACCACGGGAGGGACAACGTGTGTGGCCCTGGCAGCCAAAGAGGGATCCTGACCGGCACCGTCCCTTGTGCCCTCAACTCAGCCCTTCGGGGAGACCACTGCCCTGCTGTGGGTTCGGCGCCTGGAACCTCCTGGGACCTAACCCTAACCCTAACCCTACCCCGAACCGGGACCCTCCCCCGAAACCTAAGCCTGCCTCGATCCCTAATCCTGCATTTGAGCCGCGTTCTGGCATGCGCCCTCACTTCATCCCTCGAGGGAGATCACGAGACCGGAGTCGCTTCGGCCCTGGCGACGTCCCTGGACCGAACCCTAACCCTAGCTAAGGCTCTCCCCTCATGGGGACCCAATTCCAACGTCTGACAGCATCACGCGCCTGGGGTCCAGAAGCGGTGCAGGCTGACTCGGCAAGGAACCTGGAAGCTCACCATGTCGTTTCCCAGGCCCGGCTGCAGCTCCCGAGAGGATTCCGGAGGCCTCCTCGACCACGGGAGGGACAACGTGTGTGGCCCTGGCAGCCAAAGAGGGATCCTGACCGGCACCGTCCCTTGTGCCCTCAACTCAGCCCTTCGGGGAGACCACTGCCCTGCTGTGGGTTCGGCGCCTGGAACCTCCTGGGACCTAACCCTAACCCTAACCCTACCCCGAACCGGGAGCCTGCACCGACACCTAAGCCTGCCTCGATCCCTACTCCTGCATTTGAGCCGCGTTCTGGCATGCGCCCTCACTTCATCCCTCGAGGGAGATCACGAGACCGGAGTCGCTTCGGCCCTGGCGACGTCCCTGGACCGAACCCTAACCCTAGCTAAGGCTCTCCCCTCATGGGGACCCAATTCCAACGTCTGACAGCATCACGCGCCTGGGGTCCAGAAGCGGTGCAGGCTGACTCGGCAAGGAACCTGGAAGCTCACCATGTCGTTTCCCAGGCCCGGCTGCAGCTCCCGAGAGGATTCCGGAGGCCTCCTCGACCACGGGAGGGACAACGTGTGTGGCCCTGGCAGCCAAAGAGGGATCCTGACCGGCACCGTCCCTTGTGCCCTCAACTCAGCCCTTCGGGGAGACCACTGCCCTGCTGTGGGTTCGGCGCCTGGAACCTCCTGGGACCTAACCCTAACCCTAACCCTACCCCGAACCGGGAGCCTGCACCGACACCTAAGCCTGCCTCGATCCCTACTCCTGCATTTGAGCCGCGTTCTGGCATGCGCCCTCACTTCATCCCTCGAGGGAGATCACGAGACCGGAGTCGCTTCGGCCCTGGCGACGTCCCTGGACCGAACCCTAACCCTAGCTAAGGCTCTCCCCTCATGGGGACCCAATTCCAACGTCTGACAGCATCACGCGCCTGGGGTCCAGAAGCGGTGCAGGCTGACTCGGCAAGGAACCTGGAAGCTCACCATGTCGTTTCCCAGGCCCGGCTGCAGCTCCCGAGAGGATTCCGGAGGCCTCCTCGACCACGGGAGGGACAACGTGTGTGGCCCTGGCAGCCAAAGAGGGATCCTGACCGGCACCGTCCCTTGTGCCCTCAACTCAGCCCTTCGGGGAGACCACTGCCCTGCTGTGGGTTCGGCGCCTGGAACCTCCTGGGACCTAACCCTAACCCTAACCCTACCCCGAACCGGGACCCTCCCCCGAAACCTAAGCCTGCCTCGATCCCTACTCCTGCATTTGAGCCGCGTTCTGGCATGCGCCCTCACTTCATCCCTCGAGGGAGATCACGAGACCGGAGTCGCTTCGGCCCTGGCGACGTCCCTGGACCGAACCCTAACCCTAGCTAAGGCTCTCCCCTCATGGGGACCCAATTCCAACGTCTGACAGCATCACGCGCCTGGGGTCCAGAAGCGGTGCAGGCTGACTCGGCAAGGAACCTGGAAGCTCACCATGTCGTTTCCCAGGCCCGGCTGCAGCTCCCGAGAGGATTCCGGAGGCCTCCTCGACCACGGGAGGGACAACGTGTGTGGCCCTGGCAGCCAAAGAGGGATCCTGACCGGCACCGTCCCTTGTGCCCTCAACTCAGCCCTTCGGGGAGACCACTGCCCTGCTGTGGGTTCGGCGCCTGGAACCTCCTGGGACCTAACCCTAACCCTAACCCTACCCCGAACCGGGAGCCTGCACCGACACCTAAGCCTGCCTCGATCCCTACTCCTGCATTTGAGCCGCGTTCTGGCATGCGCCCTCACTTCATCCCTCGAGGGAGATCACGAGACCGGAGTCGCTTCGGCCCTGGCGACGTCCCTGGACCGAACCCTAACCCTAGCTAAGGCTCTCCCCTCATGGGGACCCAATTCCAACGTCTGACAGCATCACGCGCCTGGGGTCCAGAAGCGGTGCAGGCTGACTCGGCAAGGAACCTGGAAGCTCACCATGTCGTTTCCCAGGCCCGGCTGCAGCTCCCGAGAGGATTCCGGAGGCCTCCTCGACCACGGGAGGGACAACGTGTGTGGCCCTGGCAGCCAAAGAGGGATCCTGACCGGCACCGTCCCTTGTGCCCTCAACTCAGCCCTTCGGGGAGACCACTGCCCTGCTGTGGGTTCGGCGCCTGGAACCTCCTGGGACCTAACCCTAACCCTAACCCTACCCCGAACCGGGAGCCTGCACCGACACCTAAGCCTGCCTCGATCCCTACTCCTGCATTTGAGCCGCGTTCTGGCATGCGCCCTCACTTCATCCCTCGAGGGAGATCACGAGACCGGAGTCGCTTCGGCCCTGGCGACGTCCCTGGACCGAACCCTAACCCTAGCTAAGGCTCTCCCCTCATGGGGACCCAATTCCAACGTCTGACAGCATCACGCGCCTGGGGTCCAGAAGCGGTGCAGGCTGACTCGGCAAGGAACCTGGAAGCTCACCATGTCGTTTCCCAGGCCCGGCTGCAGCTCCCGAGAGGATTCCGGAGGCCTCCTCGACCACGGGAGGGACAACGTGTGTGGCCCTGGCAGCCAAAGAGGGATCCTGACCGGCACCGTCCCTTGTGCCCTCAACTCAGCCCTTCGGGGAGACCACTGCCCTGCTGTGGGTTCGGCGCCTGGAACCTCCTGGGACCTAACCCTAACCCTAACCCTACCCCGAACCGGGACCCTCCCCCGACACCTAAGCCTGCCTCGATCCCTACTCCTGCATTTGAGCCGCGTTCTGGCATGCGCCCTCACTTCATCCCTCGAGGGAGATCACGAGACCGGAGTCGCTTCGGCCCTGGCGACGTCCCTGGACCGAACCCTAACCCTAGCTAAGGCTCTCCCCTCATGGGGACCCAATTCCAACGTCTGACAGCATCACGCGCCTGGGGTCCAGAAGCGGTGCAGGCTGACTCGGCAAGGAACCTGGAAGCTCACCATGTCGTTTCCCAGGCCCGGCTGCAGCTCCCGAGAGGATTCCGGAGGCCTCCTCGACCACGGGAGGGACAACGTGTGTGGCCCTGGCAGCCAAAGAGGGATCCTGACCGGCACCGTCCCTTGTGCCCTCAACTCAGCCCTTCGGGGAGACCACTGCCCTGCTGTGGGTTCGGCGCCTGGAACCTCCTGGGACCTAACCCTAACCCTAACCCTACCCCGAACCGGGAGCCTGCACCGACACCTAAGCCTGCCTCGATCCCTACTCCTGCATTTGAGCCGCGTTCTGGCATGCGCCCTCACTTCATCCCTCGAGGGAGATCACGAGACCGGAGTCGCTTCGGCCCTGGCGACGTCCCTGGACCGAACCCTAACCCTAGCTAAGGCTCTCCCCTCATGGGGACCCAATTCCAACGTCTGACAGCATCACGCGCCTGGGGTCCAGAAGCGGTGCAGGCTGACTCGGCAAGGAACCTGGAAGCTCACCATGTCGTTTCCCAGGCCCGGCTGCAGCTCCCGAGAGGATTCCGGAGGCCTCCTCGACCACGGGAGGGACAACGTGTGTGGCCCTGGCAGCCAAAGAGGGATCCTGACCGGCACCGTCCCTTGTGCCCTCAACTCAGCCCTTCGGGGAGACCACTGCCCTGCTGTGGGTTCGGCGCCTGGAACCTCCTGGGACCTAACCCTAACCCTAACCCTACCCCGAACCGGGACCCTCCCCCGAAAGCTAAGCCTGCCTCGATCCCTAATCCTGCATTTGAGCCGCGTTCTGGCATGCGCCCTCACTTCATCCCTCGAGGGAGATCACGAGACCGGAGTCGCTTCGGCCCTGGCGACGTCCCTGGACCGAACCCTAACCCTAGCTAAGGCTCTCCCCTCATGGGGACCCAATTCCAACGTCTGACAGCATCACGCGCCTGGGGTCCAGAAGCGGTGCAGGCTGACTCGGCAAGGAACCTGGAAGCTCACCATGTCGTTTCCCAGGCCCGGCTGCAGCTCCCGAGAGGATTCCGGAGGCCTCCTCGACCACGGGAGGGACAACGTGTGTGGCCCTGGCAGCCAAAGAGGGATCCTGACCGGCACCGTCCCTTGTGCCCTCAACTCAGCCCTTCGGGGAGACCACTGCCCTGCTGTGGGTTCGGCGCCTGGAACCTCCTGGGACCTAACCCTAACCCTAACCCTACCCCGAACCGGGACCCTCCCCCGACACCTAAGCCTGCCTCGATCCCTACTCCTGCATTTGAGCCGCGTTCTGGCATGCGCCCTCACTTCATCCCTCGAGGGAGATCACGAGACCGGAGTCGCTTCGGCCCTGGCGACGTCCCTGGACCGAACCCTAACCCTAGCTAAGGCTCTCCCCTCATGGGGACCCAATTCCAACGTCTGACAGCATCACGCGCCTGGGGTCCAGAAGCGGTGCAGGCTGACTCGGCAAGGAACCTGGAAGCTCACCATGTCGTTTCCCAGGCCCGGCTGCAGCTCCCGAGAGGATTCCGGAGGCCTCCTCGACCACGGGAGGGACAACGTGTGTGGCCCTGGCAGCCAAAGAGGGATCCTGACCGGCACCGTCCCTTGTGCCCTCAACTCAGCCCTTCGGGGAGACCACTGCCCTGCTGTGGGTTCGGCGCCTGGAACCTCCTGGGACCTAACCCTAACCCTAACCCTACCCCGAACCGGGAGCCTGCACCGACACCTAAGCCTGCCTCGATCCCTACTCCTGCATTTGAGCCGCGTTCTGGCATGCGCCCTCACTTCATCCCTCGAGGGAGATCACGAGACCGGAGTCGCTTCGGCCCTGGCGACGTCCCTGGACCGAACCCTAACCCTAGCTAAGGCTCTCCCCTCATGGGGACCCAATTCCAACGTCTGACAGCATCACGCGCCTGGGGTCCAGAAGCGGTGCAGGCTGACTCGGCAAGGAACCTGGAAGCTCACCATGTCGTTTCCCAGGCCCGGCTGCAGCTCCCGAGAGGATTCCGGAGGCCTCCTCGACCACGGGAGGGACAACGTGTGTGGCCCTGGCAGCCAAAGAGGGATCCTGACCGGCACCGTCCCTTGTGCCCTCAACTCAGCCCTTCGGGGAGACCACTGCCCTGCTGTGGGTTCGGCGCCTGGAACCTCCTGGGACCTAACCCTAACCCTAACCCTACCCCGAACCGGGAGCCTGCACCGACACCTAAGCCTGCCTCGATCCCTACTCCTGCATTTGAGCCGCGTTCTGGCATGCGCCCTCACTTCATCCCTCGAGGGAGATCACGAGACCGGAGTCGCTTCGGCCCTGGCGACGTCCCTGGACCGAACCCTAACCCTAGCTAAGGCTCTCCCCTCATGGGGACCCAATTCCAACGTCTGACAGCATCACGCGCCTGGGGTCCAGAAGCGGTGCAGGCTGACTCGGCAAGGAACCTGGAAGCTCACCATGTCGTTTCCCAGGCCCGGCTGCAGCTCCCGAGAGGATTCCGGAGGCCTCCTCGACCACGGGAGGGACAACGTGTGTGGCCCTGGCAGCCAAAGAGGGATCCTGACCGGCACCGTCCCTTGTGCCCTCAACTCAGCCCTTCGGGGAGACCACTGCCCTGCTGTGGGTTCGGCGCCTGGAACCTCCTGGGACCTAACCCTAACCCTAACCCTACCCCGAACCGGGACCCTCCCCCGAAAGCTAAGCCTGCCTCGATCCCTACTCCTGCATTTGAGCCGCGTTCTGGCATGCGCCCTCACTTCATCCCTCGAGGGAGATCACGAGACCGGAGTCGCTTCGGCCCTGGCGACGTCCCTGGACCGAACCCTAACCCTAGCTAAGGCTCTCCCCTCATGGGGACCCAATTCCAACGTCTGACAGCATCACGCGCCTGGGGTCCAGAAGCGGTGCAGGCTGACTCGGCAAGGAACCTGGAAGCTCACCATGTCGTTTCCCAGGCCCGGCTGCAGCTCCCGAGAGGATTCCGGAGGCCTCCTCGACCACGGGAGGGACAACGTGTGTGGCCCTGGCAGCCAAAGAGGGATCCTGACCGGCACCGTCCCTTGTGCCCTCAACTCAGCCCTTCGGGGAGACCACTGCCCTGCTGTGGGTTCGGCGCCTGGAACCTCCTGGGACCTAACCCTAACCCTAACCCTACCCCGAACCGGGAGCCTGCACCGACACCTAAGCCTGCCTCGATCCCTACTCCTGCATTTGAGCCGCGTTCTGGCATGCGCCCTCACTTCATCCCTCGAGGGAGATCACGAGACCGGAGTCGCTTCGGCCCTGGCGACGTCCCTGGACCGAACCCTAACCCTAGCTAAGGCTCTCCCCTCATGGGGACCCAATTCCAACGTCTGACAGCATCACGCGCCTGGGGTCCAGAAGCGGTGCAGGCTGACTCGGCAAGGAACCTGGAAGCTCACCATGTCGTTTCCCAGGCCCGGCTGCAGCTCCCGAGAGGATTCCGGAGGCCTCCTCGACCACGGGAGGGACAACGTGTGTGGCCCTGGCAGCCAAAGAGGGATCCTGACCGGCACCGTCCCTTGTGCCCTCAACTCAGCCCTTCGGGGAGACCACTGCCCTGCTGTGGGTTCGGCGCCTGGAACCTCCTGGGACCTAACCCTAACCCTAACCCTACCCCGAACCGGGACCCTCCCCCGAAAGCTAAGCCTGCCTCGATCCCTACTCCTGCATTTGAGCCGCGTTCTGGCATGCGCCCTCACTTCATCCCTCGAGGGAGATCACGAGACCGGAGTCGCTTCGGCCCTGGCGACGTCCCTGGACCGAACCCTAACCCTAGCTAAGGCTCTCCCCTCATGGGGACCCAATTCCAACGTCTGACAGCATCACGCGCCTGGGGTCCAGAAGCGGTGCAGGCTGACTCGGCAAGGAACCTGGAAGCTCACCATGTCGTTTCCCAGGCCCGGCTGCAGCTCCCGAGAGGATTCCGGAGGCCTCCTCGACCACGGGAGGGACAACGTGTGTGGCCCTGGCAGCCAAAGAGGGATCCTGACCGGCACCGTCCCTTGTGCCCTCAACTCAGCCCTTCGGGGAGACCACTGCCCTGCTGTGGGTTCGGCGCCTGGAACCTCCTGGGACCTAACCCTAACCCTAACCCTACCCCGAACCGGGAGCCTGCACCGACACCTAAGCCTGCCTCGATCCCTACTCCTGCATTTGAGCCGCGTTCTGGCATGCGCCCTCACTTCATCCCTCGAGGGAGATCACGAGACCGGAGTCGCTTCGGCCCTGGCGACGTCCCTGGACCGAACCCTAACCCTAGCTAAGGCTCTCCCCTCATGGGGACCCAATTCCAACGTCTGACAGCATCACGCGCCTGGGGTCCAGAAGCGGTGCAGGCTGACTCGGCAAGGAACCTGGAAGCTCACCATGTCGTTTCCCAGGCCCGGCTGCAGCTCCCGAGAGGATTCCGGAGGCCTCCTCGACCACGGGAGGGACAACGTGTGTGGCCCTGGCAGCCAAAGAGGGATCCTGACCGGCACCGTCCCTTGTGCCCTCAACTCAGCCCTTCGGGGAGACCACTGCCCTGCTGTGGGTTCGGCGCCTGGAACCTCCTGGGACCTAACCCTAACCCTAACCCTACCCCGAACCGGGACCCTCCCCCGAAACCTAAGCCTGCCTCGATCCCTACTCCTGCATTTGAGCCGCGTTCTGGCATGCGCCCTCACTTCATCCCTCGAGGGAGATCACGAGACCGGAGTCGCTTCGGCCCTGGCGACGTCCCTGGACCGAACCCTAACCCTAGCTAAGGCTCTCCCCTCATGGGGACCCAATTCCAACGTCTGACAGCATCACGCGCCTGGGGTCCAGAAGCGGTGCAGGCTGACTCGGCAAGGAACCTGGAAGCTCACCATGTCGTTTCCCAGGCCCGGCTGCAGCTCCCGAGAGGATTCCGGAGGCCTCCTCGACCACGGGAGGGACAACGTGTGTGGCCCTGGCAGCCAAAGAGGGATCCTGACCGGCACCGTCCCTTGTGCCCTCAACTCAGCCCTTCGGGGAGACCACTGCCCTGCTGTGGGTTCGGCGCCTGGAACCTCCTGGGACCTAACCCTAACCCTAACCCTACCCCGAACCGGGAGCCTGCACCGACACCTAAGCCTGCCTCGATCCCTACTCCTGCATTTGAGCCGCGTTCTGGCATGCGCCCTCACTTCATCCCTCGAGGGAGATCACGAGACCGGAGTCGCTTCGGCCCTGGCGACGTCCCTGGACCGAACCCTAACCCTAGCTAAGGCTCTCCCCTCATGGGGACCCAATTCCAACGTCTGACAGCATCACGCGCCTGGGGTCCAGAAGCGGTGCAGGCTGACTCGGCAAGGAACCTGGAAGCTCACCATGTCGTTTCCCAGGCCCGGCTGCAGCTCCCGAGAGGATTCCGGAGGCCTCCTCGACCACGGGAGGGACAACGTGTGTGGCCCTGGCAGCCAAAGAGGGATCCTGACCGGCACCGTCCCTTGTGCCCTCAACTCAGCCCTTCGGGGAGACCACTGCCCTGCTGTGGGTTCGGCGCCTGGAACCTCCTGGGACCTAACCCTAACCCTAACCCTACCCCGAACCGGGAGCCTGCACCGACACCTAAGCCTGCCTCGATCCCTACTCCTGCATTTGAGCCGCGTTCTGGCATGCGCCCTCACTTCATCCCTCGAGGGAGATCACGAGACCGGAGTCGCTTCGGCCCTGGCGACGTCCCTGGACCGAACCCTAACCCTAGCTAAGGCTCTCCCCTCATGGGGACCCAATTCCAACGTCTGACAGCATCACGCGCCTGGGGTCCAGAAGCGGTGCAGGCTGACTCGGCAAGGAACCTGGAAGCTCACCATGTCGTTTCCCAGGCCCGGCTGCAGCTCCCGAGAGGATTCCGGAGGCCTCCTCGACCACGGGAGGGACAACGTGTGTGGCCCTGGCAGCCAAAGAGGGATCCTGACCGGCACCGTCCCTTGTGCCCTCAACTCAGCCCTTCGGGGAGACCACTGCCCTGCTGTGGGTTCGGCGCCTGGAACCTCCTGGGACCTAACCCTAACCCTAACCCTACCCCGAACCGGGAGCCTGCACCGACACCTAAGCCTGCCTCGATCCCTACTCCTGCATTTGAGCCGCGTTCTGGCATGCGCCCTCACTTCATCCCTCGAGGGAGATCACGAGACCGGAGTCGCTTCGGCCCTGGCGACGTCCCTGGACCGAACCCTAACCCTAGCTAAGGCTCTCCCCTCATGGGGACCCAATTCCAACGTCTGACAGCATCACGCGCCTGGGGTCCAGAAGCGGTGCAGGCTGACTCGGCAAGGAACCTGGAAGCTCACCATGTCGTTTCCCAGGCCCGGCTGCAGCTCCCGAGAGGATTCCGGAGGCCTCCTCGACCACGGGAGGGACAACGTGTGTGGCCCTGGCAGCCAAAGAGGGATCCTGACCGGCACCGTCCCTTGTGCCCTCAACTCAGCCCTTCGGGGAGACCACTGCCCTGCTGTGGGTTCGGCGCCTGGAACCTCCTGGGACCTAACCCTAACCCTAACCCTACCCCGAACCGGGACCCTCCCCCGAAAGCTAAGCCTGCCTCGATCCCTACTCCTGCATTTGAGCCGCGTTCTGGCATGCGCCCTCACTTCATCCCTCGAGGGAGATCACGAGACCGGAGTCGCTTCGGCCCTGGCGACGTCCCTGGACCGAACCCTAACCCTAGCTAAGGCTCTCCCCTCATGGGGACCCAATTCCAACGTCTGACAGCATCACGCGCCTGGGGTCCAGAAGCGGTGCAGGCTGACTCGGCAAGGAACCTGGAAGCTCACCATGTCGTTTCCCAGGCCCGGCTGCAGCTCCCGAGAGGATTCCGGAGGCCTCCTCGACCACGGGAGGGACAACGTGTGTGGCCCTGGCAGCCAAAGAGGGATCCTGACCGGCACCGTCCCTTGTGCCCTCAACTCAGCCCTTCGGGGAGACCACTGCCCTGCTGTGGGTTCGGCGCCTGGAACCTCCTGGGACCTAACCCTAACCCTAACCCTACCCCGAACCGGGAGCCTGCACCGACACCTAAGCCTGCCTCGATCCCTACTCCTGCATTTGAGCCGCGTTCTGGCATGCGCCCTCACTTCATCCCTCGAGGGAGATCACGAGACCGGAGTCGCTTCGGCCCTGGCGACGTCCCTGGACCGAACCCTAACCCTAGCTAAGGCTCTCCCCTCATGGGGACCCAATTCCAACGTCTGACAGCATCACGCGCCTGGGGTCCAGAAGCGGTGCAGGCTGACTCGGCAAGGAACCTGGAAGCTCACCATGTCGTTTCCCAGGCCCGGCTGCAGCTCCCGAGAGGATTCCGGAGGCCTCCTCGACCACGGGAGGGACAACGTGTGTGGCCCTGGCAGCCAAAGAGGGATCCTGACCGGCACCGTCCCTTGTGCCCTCAACTCAGCCCTTCGGGGAGACCACTGCCCTGCTGTGGGTTCGGCGCCTGGAACCTCCTGGGACCTAACCCTAACCCTAACCCTACCCCGAACCGGGACCCTCCCCCGAAACCTAAGCCTGCCTCGATCCCTACTCCTGCATTTGAGCCGCGTTCTGGCATGCGCCCTCACTTCATCCCTCGAGGGAGATCACGAGACCGGAGTCGCTTCGGCCCTGGCGACGTCCCTGGACCGAACCCTAACCCTAGCTAAGGCTCTCCCCTCATGGGGACCCAATTCCAACGTCTGACAGCATCACGCGCCTGGGGTCCAGAAGCGGTGCAGGCTGACTCGGCAAGGAACCTGGAAGCTCACCATGTCGTTTCCCAGGCCCGGCTGCAGCTCCCGAGAGGATTCCGGAGGCCTCCTCGACCACGGGAGGGACAACGTGTGTGGCCCTGGCAGCCAAAGAGGGATCCTGACCGGCACCGTCCCTTGTGCCCTCAACTCAGCCCTTCGGGGAGACCACTGCCCTGCTGTGGGTTCGGCGCCTGGAACCTCCTGGGACCTAACCCTAACCCTAACCCTACCCCGAACCGGGAGCCTGCACCGACACCTAAGCCTGCCTCGATCCCTACTCCTGCATTTGAGCCGCGTTCTGGCATGCGCCCTCACTTCATCCCTCGAGGGAGATCACGAGACCGGAGTCGCTTCGGCCCTGGCGACGTCCCTGGACCGAACCCTAACCCTAGCTAAGGCTCTCCCCTCATGGGGACCCAATTCCAACGTCTGACAGCATCACGCGCCTGGGGTCCAGAAGCGGTGCAGGCTGACTCGGCAAGGAACCTGGAAGCTCACCATGTCGTTTCCCAGGCCCGGCTGCAGCTCCCGAGAGGATTCCGGAGGCCTCCTCGACCACGGGAGGGACAACGTGTGTGGCCCTGGCAGCCAAAGAGGGATCCTGACCGGCACCGTCCCTTGTGCCCTCAACTCAGCCCTTCGGGGAGACCACTGCCCTGCTGTGGGTTCGGCGCCTGGAACCTCCTGGGACCTAACCCTAACCCTAACCCTACCCCGAACCGGGAGCCTGCACCGACACCTAAGCCTGCCTCGATCCCTACTCCTGCATTTGAGCCGCGTTCTGGCATGCGCCCTCACTTCATCCCTCGAGGGAGATCACGAGACCGGAGTCGCTTCGGCCCTGGCGACGTCCCTGGACCGAACCCTAACCCTAGCTAAGGCTCTCCCCTCATGGGGACCCAATTCCAACGTCTGACAGCATCACGCGCCTGGGGTCCAGAAGCGGTGCAGGCTGACTCGGCAAGGAACCTGGAAGCTCACCATGTCGTTTCCCAGGCCCGGCTGCAGCTCCCGAGAGGATTCCGGAGGCCTCCTCGACCACGGGAGGGACAACGTGTGTGGCCCTGGCAGCCAAAGAGGGATCCTGACCGGCACCGTCCCTTGTGCCCTCAACTCAGCCCTTCGGGGAGACCACTGCCCTGCTGTGGGTTCGGCGCCTGGAACCTCCTGGGACCTAACCCTAACCCTAACCCTACCCCGAACCGGGAGCCTGCACCGACACCTAAGCCTGCCTCGATCCCTACTCCTGCATTTGAGCCGCGTTCTGGCATGCGCCCTCACTTCATCCCTCGAGGGAGATCACGAGACCGGAGTCGCTTCGGCCCTGGCGACGTCCCTGGACCGAACCCTAACCCTAGCTAAGGCTCTCCCCTCATGGGGACCCAATTCCAACGTCTGACAGCATCACGCGCCTGGGGTCCAGAAGCGGTGCAGGCTGACTCGGCAAGGAACCTGGAAGCTCACCATGTCGTTTCCCAGGCCCGGCTGCAGCTCCCGAGAGGATTCCGGAGGCCTCCTCGACCACGGGAGGGACAACGTGTGTGGCCCTGGCAGCCAAAGAGGGATCCTGACCGGCACCGTCCCTTGTGCCCTCAACTCAG
Source organism: Felis chaus (assembly GCA_019924945.1). Taxonomy (NCBI): domain Eukaryota; kingdom Metazoa; phylum Chordata; class Mammalia; order Carnivora; family Felidae; genus Felis; species Felis chaus. The sequence goes on along the minus strand of JAGKTF010000044.1, from coordinate 31,013 downwards.
CCCTTCGGGGAGACCACTGCCCTGCTGTGGGTTCGGCGCCTGGAACCTCCTGGGACCTAACCCTAACCCTAACCCTACCCCGAACCGGGAGCCTGCACCGACACCTAAGCCTGCCTCGATCCCTACTCCTGCATTTGAGCCGCGTTCTGGCATGCGCCCTCACTTCATCCCTCGAGGGAGATCACGAGACCGGAGTCGCTTCGGCCCTGGCGACGTCCCTGGACCGAACCCTAACCCTAGCTAAGGCTCTCCCCTCATGGGGACCCAATTCCAACGTCTGACAGCATCACGCGCCTGGGGTCCAGAAGCGGTGCAGGCTGACTCGGCAAGGAACCTGGAAGCTCACCATGTCGTTTCCCAGGCCCGGCTGCAGCTCCCGAGAGGATTCCGGAGGCCTCCTCGACCACGGGAGGGACAACGTGTGTGGCCCTGGCAGCCAAAGAGGGATCCTGACCGGCACCGTCCCTTGTGCCCTCAACTCAGCCCTTCGGGGAGACCACTGCCCTGCTGTGGGTTCGGCGCCTGGAACCTCCTGGGACCTAACCCTAACCCTAACCCTACCCCGAACCGGGACCCTCCCCCGAAAGCTAAGCCTGCCTCGATCCCTACTCCTGCATTTGAGCCGCGTTCTGGCATGCGCCCTCACTTCATCCCTCGAGGGAGATCACGAGACCGGAGTCGCTTCGGCCCTGGCGACGTCCCTGGACCGAACCCTAACCCTAGCTAAGGCTCTCCCCTCATGGGGACCCAATTCCAACGTCTGACAGCATCACGCGCCTGGGGTCCAGAAGCGGTGCAGGCTGACTCGGCAAGGAACCTGGAAGCTCACCATGTCGTTTCCCAGGCCCGGCTGCAGCTCCCGAGAGGATTCCGGAGGCCTCCTCGACCACGGGAGGGACAACGTGTGTGGCCCTGGCAGCCAAAGAGGGATCCTGACCGGCACCGTCCCTTGTGCCCTCAACTCAGCCCTTCGGGGAGACCACTGCCCTGCTGTGGGTTCGGCGCCTGGAACCTCCTGGGACCTAACCCTAACCCTAACCCTACCCCGAACCGGGAGCCTGCACCGACACCTAAGCCTGCCTCGATCCCTACTCCTGCATTTGAGCCGCGTTCTGGCATGCGCCCTCACTTCATCCCTCGAGGGAGATCACGAGACCGGAGTCGCTTCGGCCCTGGCGACGTCCCTGGACCGAACCCTAACCCTAGCTAAGGCTCTCCCCTCATGGGGACCCAATTCCAACGTCTGACAGCATCACGCGCCTGGGGTCCAGAAGCGGTGCAGGCTGACTCGGCAAGGAACCTGGAAGCTCACCATGTCGTTTCCCAGGCCCGGCTGCAGCTCCCGAGAGGATTCCGGAGGCCTCCTCGACCACGGGAGGGACAACGTGTGTGGCCCTGGCAGCCAAAGAGGGATCCTGACCGGCACCGTCCCTTGTGCCCTCAACTCAGCCCTTCGGGGAGACCACTGCCCTGCTGTGGGTTCGGCGCCTGGAACCTCCTGGGACCTAACCCTAACCCTAACCCTACCCCGAACCGGGACCCTCCACCGACACCTAAGCCTGCCTCGATCCCTACTCCTGCATTTGAGCCGCGTTCTGGCATGCGCCCTCACTTCATCCCTCGAGGGAGATCACGAGACCGGAGTCGCTTCGGCCCTGGCGACGTCCCTGGACCGAACCCTAACCCTAGCTAAGGCTCTCCCCTCATGGGGACCCAATTCCAACGTCTGACAGCATCACGCGCCTGGGGTCCAGAAGCGGTGCAGGCTGACTCGGCAAGGAACCTGGAAGCTCACCATGTCGTTTCCCAGGCCCGGCTGCAGCTCCCGAGAGGATTCCGGAGGCCTCCTCGACCACGGGAGGGACAACGTGTGTGGCCCTGGCAGCCAAAGAGGGATCCTGACCGGCACCGTCCCTTGTGCCCTCAACTCAGCCCTTCGGGGAGACCACTGCCCTGCTGTGGGTTCGGCGCCTGGAACCTCCTGGGACCTAACCCTAACCCTAACCCTACCCCGAACCGGGAGCCTGCACCGACACCTAAGCCTGCCTCGATCCCTACTCCTGCATTTGAGCCGCGTTCTGGCATGCGCCCTCACTTCATCCCTCGAGGGAGATCACGAGACCGGAGTCGCTTCGGCCCTGGCGACGTCCCTGGACCGAACCCTAACCCTAGCTAAGGCTCTCCCCTCATGGGGACCCAATTCCAACGTCTGACAGCATCACGCGCCTGGGGTCCAGAAGCGGTGCAGGCTGACTCGGCAAGGAACCTGGAAGCTCACCATGTCGTTTCCCAGGCCCGGCTGCAGCTCCCGAGAGGATTCCGGAGGCCTCCTCGACCACGGGAGGGACAACGTGTGTGGCCCTGGCAGCCAAAGAGGGATCCTGACCGGCACCGTCCCTTGTGCCCTCAACTCAGCCCTTCGGGGAGACCACTGCCCTGCTGTGGGTTCGGCGCCTGGAACCTCCTGGGACCTAACCCTAACCCTAACCCTACCCCGAACCGGGACCCTCCCCCGAAACCTAAGCCTGCCTCGATCCCTACTCCTGCATTTGAGCCGCGTTCTGGCATGCGCCCTCACTTCATCCCTCGAGGGAGATCACGAGACCGGAGTCGCTTCGGCCCTGGCGACGTCCCTGGACCGAACCCTAACCCTAGCTAAGGCTCTCCCCTCATGGGGACCCAATTCCAACGTCTGACAGCATCACGCGCCTGGGGTCCAGAAGCGGTGCAGGCTGACTCGGCAAGGAACCTGGAAGCTCACCATGTCGTTTCCCAGGCCCGGCTGCAGCTCCCGAGAGGATTCCGGAGGCCTCCTCGACCACGGGAGGGACAACGTGTGTGGCCCTGGCAGCCAAAGAGGGATCCTGACCGGCACCGTCCCTTGTGCCCTCAACTCAGCCCTTCGGGGAGACCACTGCCCTGCTGTGGGTTCGGCGCCTGGAACCTCCTGGGACCTAACCCTAACCCTAACCCTACCCCGAACCGGGAGCCTGCACCGACACCTAAGCCTGCCTCGATCCCTACTCCTGCATTTGAGCCGCGTTCTGGCATGCGCCCTCACTTCATCCCTCGAGGGAGATCACGAGACCGGAGTCGCTTCGGCCCTGGCGACGTCCCTGGACCGAACCCTAACCCTAGCTAAGGCTCTCCCCTCATGGGGACCCAATTCCAACGTCTGACAGCATCACGCGCCTGGGGTCCAGAAGCGGTGCAGGCTGACTCGGCAAGGAACCTGGAAGCTCACCATGTCGTTTCCCAGGCCCGGCTGCAGCTCCCGAGAGGATTCCGGAGGCCTCCTCGACCACGGGAGGGACAACGTGTGTGGCCCTGGCAGCCAAAGAGGGATCCTGACCGGCACCGTCCCTTGTGCCCTCAACTCAGCCCTTCGGGGAGACCACTGCCCTGCTGTGGGTTCGGCGCCTGGAACCTCCTGGGACCTAACCCTAACCCTAACCCTACCCCGAACCGGGACCCTCCCCCGAAAGCTAAGCCTGCCTCGATCCCTACTCCTGCATTTGAGCCGCGTTCTGGCATGCGCCCTCACTTCATCCCTCGAGGGAGATCACGAGACCGGAGTCGCTTCGGCCCTGGCGACGTCCCTGGACCGAACCCTAACCCTAGCTAAGGCTCTCCCCTCATGGGGACCCAATTCCAACGTCTGACAGCATCACGCGCCTGGGGTCCAGAAGCGGTGCAGGCTGACTCGGCAAGGAACCTGGAAGCTCACCATGTCGTTTCCCAGGCCCGGCTGCAGCTCCCGAGAGGATTCCGGAGGCCTCCTCGACCACGGGAGGGACAACGTGTGTGGCCCTGGCAGCCAAAGAGGGATCCTGACCGGCACCGTCCCTTGTGCCCTCAACTCAGCCCTTCGGGGAGACCACTGCCCTGCTGTGGGTTCGGCGCCTGGAACCTCCTGGGACCTAACCCTAACCCTAACCCTACCCCGAACCGGGAGCCTGCACCGACACCTAAGCCTGCCTCGATCCCTACTCCTGCATTTGAGCCGCGTTCTGGCATGCGCCCTCACTTCATCCCTCGAGGGAGATCACGAGACCGGAGTCGCTTCGGCCCTGGCGACGTCCCTGGACCGAACCCTAACCCTAGCTAAGGCTCTCCCCTCATGGGGACCCAATTCCAACGTCTGACAGCATCACGCGCCTGGGGTCCAGAAGCGGTGCAGGCTGACTCGGCAAGGAACCTGGAAGCTCACCATGTCGTTTCCCAGGCCCGGCTGCAGCTCCCGAGAGGATTCCGGAGGCCTCCTCGACCACGGGAGGGACAACGTGTGTGGCCCTGGCAGCCAAAGAGGGATCCTGACCGGCACCGTCCCTTGTGCCCTCAACTCAGCCCTTCGGGGAGACCACTGCCCTGCTGTGGGTTCGGCGCCTGGAACCTCCTGGGACCTAACCCTAACCCTAACCCTACCCCGAACCGGGAGCCTGCACCGACACCTAAGCCTGCCTCGATCCCTACTCCTGCATTTGAGCCGCGTTCTGGCATGCGCCCTCACTTCATCCCTCGAGGGAGATCACGAGACCGGAGTCGCTTCGGCCCTGGCGACGTCCCTGGACCGAACCCTAACCCTAGCTAAGGCTCTCCCCTCATGGGGACCCAATTCCAACGTCTGACAGCATCACGCGCCTGGGGTCCAGAAGCGGTGCAGGCTGACTCGGCAAGGAACCTGGAAGCTCACCATGTCGTTTCCCAGGCCCGGCTGCAGCTCCCGAGAGGATTCCGGAGGCCTCCTCGACCACGGGAGGGACAACGTGTGTGGCCCTGGCAGCCAAAGAGGGATCCTGACCGGCACCGTCCCTTGTGCCCTCAACTCAGCCCTTCGGGGAGACCACTGCCCTGCTGTGGGTTCGGCGCCTGGAACCTCCTGGGACCTAACCCTAACCCTAACCCTACCCCGAACCGGGAGCCTGCACCGACACCTAAGCCTGCCTCGATCCCTACTCCTGCATTTGAGCCGCGTTCTGGCATGCGCCCTCACTTCATCCCTCGAGGGAGATCACGAGACCGGAGTCGCTTCGGCCCTGGCGACGTCCCTGGACCGAACCCTAACCCTAGCTAAGGCTCTCCCCTCATGGGGACCCAATTCCAACGTCTGACAGCATCACGCGCCTGGGGTCCAGAAGCGGTGCAGGCTGACTCGGCAAGGAACCTGGAAGCTCACCATGTCGTTTCCCAGGCCCGGCTGCAGCTCCCGAGAGGATTCCGGAGGCCTCCTCGACCACGGGAGGGACAACGTGTGTGGCCCTGGCAGCCAAAGAGGGATCCTGACCGGCACCGTCCCTTGTGCCCTCAACTCAGCCCTTCGGGGAGACCACTGCCCTGCTGTGGGTTCGGCGCCTGGAACCTCCTGGGACCTAACCCTAACCCTAACCCTACCCCGAACCGGGAGCCTGCACCGACACCTAAGCCTGCCTCGATCCCTACTCCTGCATTTGAGCCGCGTTCTGGCATGCGCCCTCACTTCATCCCTCGAGGGAGATCACGAGACCGGAGTCGCTTCGGCCCTGGCGACGTCCCTGGACCGAACCCTAACCCTAGCTAAGGCTCTCCCCTCATGGGGACCCAATTCCAACGTCTGACAGCATCACGCGCCTGGGGTCCAGAAGCGGTGCAGGCTGACTCGGCAAGGAACCTGGAAGCTCACCATGTCGTTTCCCAGGCCCGGCTGCAGCTCCCGAGAGGATTCCGGAGGCCTCCTCGACCACGGGAGGGACAACGTGTGTGGCCCTGGCAGCCAAAGAGGGATCCTGACCGGCACCGTCCCTTGTGCCCTCAACTCAGCCCTTCGGGGAGACCACTGCCCTGCTGTGGGTTCGGCGCCTGGAACCTCCTGGGACCTAACCCTAACCCTAACCCTACCCCGAACCGGGAGCCTGCACCGACACCTAAGCCTGCCTCGATCCCTACTCCTGCATTTGAGCCGCGTTCTGGCATGCGCCCTCACTTCATCCCTCGAGGGAGATCACGAGACCGGAGTCGCTTCGGCCCTGGCGACGTCCCTGGACCGAACCCTAACCCTAGCTAAGGCTCTCCCCTCATGGGGACCCAATTCCAACGTCTGACAGCATCACGCGCCTGGGGTCCAGAAGCGGTGCAGGCTGACTCGGCAAGGAACCTGGAAGCTCACCATGTCGTTTCCCAGGCCCGGCTGCAGCTCCCGAGAGGATTCCGGAGGCCTCCTCGACCACGGGAGGGACAACGTGTGTGGCCCTGGCAGCCAAAGAGGGATCCTGACCGGCACCGTCCCTTGTGCCCTCAACTCAGCCCTTCGGGGAGACCACTGCCCTGCTGTGGGTTCGGCGCCTGGAACCTCCTGGGACCTAACCCTAACCCTAACCCTACCCCGAACCGGGAGCCTGCACCGACACCTAAGCCTGCCTCGATCCCTACTCCTGCATTTGAGCCGCGTTCTGGCATGCGCCCTCACTTCATCCCTCGAGGGAGATCACGAGACCGGAGTCGCTTCGGCCCTGGCGACGTCCCTGGACCGAACCCTAACCCTAGCTAAGGCTCTCCCCTCATGGGGACCCAATTCCAACGTCTGACAGCATCACGCGCCTGGGGTCCAGAAGCGGTGCAGGCTGACTCGGCAAGGAACCTGGAAGCTCACCATGTCGTTTCCCAGGCCCGGCTGCAGCTCCCGAGAGGATTCCGGAGGCCTCCTCGACCACGGGAGGGACAACGTGTGTGGCCCTGGCAGCCAAAGAGGGATCCTGACCGGCACCGTCCCTTGTGCCCTCAACTCAGCCCTTCGGGGAGACCACTGCCCTGCTGTGGGTTCGGCGCCTGGAACCTCCTGGGACCTAACCCTAACCCTAACCCTACCCCGAACCGGGAGCCTGCACCGACACCTAAGCCTGCCTCGATCCCTACTCCTGCATTTGAGCCGCGTTCTGGCATGCGCCCTCACTTCATCCCTCGAGGGAGATCACGAGACCGGAGTCGCTTCGGCCCTGGCGACGTCCCTGGACCGAACCCTAACCCTAGCTAAGGCTCTCCCCTCATGGGGACCCAATTCCAACGTCTGACAGCATCACGCGCCTGGGGTCCAGAAGCGGTGCAGGCTGACTCGGCAAGGAACCTGGAAGCTCACCATGTCGTTTCCCAGGCCCGGCTGCAGCTCCCGAGAGGATTCCGGAGGCCTCCTCGACCACGGGAGGGACAACGTGTGTGGCCCTGGCAGCCAAAGAGGGATCCTGACCGGCACCGTCCCTTGTGCCCTCAACTCAGCCCTTCGGGGAGACCACTGCCCTGCTGTGGGTTCGGCGCCTGGAACCTCCTGGGACCTAACCCTAACCCTAACCCTACCCCGAACCGGGAGCCTGCACCGACACCTAAGCCTGCCTCGATCCCTACTCCTGCATTTGAGCCGCGTTCTGGCATGCGCCCTCACTTCATCCCTCGAGGGAGATCACGAGACCGGAGTCGCTTCGGCCCTGGCGACGTCCCTGGACCGAACCCTAACCCTAGCTAAGGCTCTCCCCTCATGGGGACCCAATTCCAACGTCTGACAGCATCACGCGCCTGGGGTCCAGAAGCGGTGCAGGCTGACTCGGCAAGGAACCTGGAAGCTCACCATGTCGTTTCCCAGGCCCGGCTGCAGCTCCCGAGAGGATTCCGGAGGCCTCCTCGACCACGGGAGGGACAACGTGTGTGGCCCTGGCAGCCAAAGAGGGATCCTGACCGGCACCGTCCCTTGTGCCCTCAACTCAGCCCTTCGGGGAGACCACTGCCCTGCTGTGGGTTCGGCGCCTGGAACCTCCTGGGACCTAACCCTAACCCTAACCCTACCCCGAACCGGGAGCCTGCACCGACACCTAAGCCTGCCTCGATCCCTACTCCTGCATTTGAGCCGCGTTCTGGCATGCGCCCTCACTTCATCCCTCGAGGGAGATCACGAGACCGGAGTCGCTTCGGCCCTGGCGACGTCCCTGGACCGAACCCTAACCCTAGCTAAGGCTCTCCCCTCATGGGGACCCAATTCCAACGTCTGACAGCATCACGCGCCTGGGGTCCAGAAGCGGTGCAGGCTGACTCGGCAAGGAACCTGGAAGCTCACCATGTCGTTTCCCAGGCCCGGCTGCAGCTCCCGAGAGGATTCCGGAGGCCTCCTCGACCACGGGAGGGACAACGTGTGTGGCCCTGGCAGCCAAAGAGGGATCCTGACCGGCACCGTCCCTTGTGCCCTCAACTCAGCCCTTCGGGGAGACCACTGCCCTGCTGTGGGTTCGGCGCCTGGAACCTCCTGGGACCTAACCCTAACCCTAACCCTACCCCGAACCGGGAGCCTGCACCGACACCTAAGCCTGCCTCGATCCCTACTCCTGCATTTGAGCCGCGTTCTGGCATGCGCCCTCACTTCATCCCTCGAGGGAGATCACGAGACCGGAGTCGCTTCGGCCCTGGCGACGTCCCTGGACCGAACCCTAACCCTAGCTAAGGCTCTCCCCTCATGGGGACCCAATTCCAACGTCTGACAGCATCACGCGCCTGGGGTCCAGAAGCGGTGCAGGCTGACTCGGCAAGGAACCTGGAAGCTCACCATGTCGTTTCCCAGGCCCGGCTGCAGCTCCCGAGAGGATTCCGGAGGCCTCCTCGACCACGGGAGGGACAACGTGTGTGGCCCTGGCAGCCAAAGAGGGATCCTGACCGGCACCGTCCCTTGTGCCCTCAACTCAGCCCTTCGGGGAGACCACTGCCCTGCTGTGGGTTCGGCGCCTGGAACCTCCTGGGACCTAACCCTAACCCTAACCCTACCCCGAACCGGGAGCCTGCACCGACACCTAAGCCTGCCTCGATCCCTACTCCTGCATTTGAGCCGCGTTCTGGCATGCGCCCTCACTTCATCCCTCGAGGGAGATCACGAGACCGGAGTCGCTTCGGCCCTGGCGACGTCCCTGGACCGAACCCTAACCCTAGCTAAGGCTCTCCCCTCATGGGGACCCAATTCCAACGTCTGACAGCATCACGCGCCTGGGGTCCAGAAGCGGTGCAGGCTGACTCGGCAAGGAACCTGGAAGCTCACCATGTCGTTTCCCAGGCCCGGCTGCAGCTCCCGAGAGGATTCCGGAGGCCTCCTCGACCACGGGAGGGACAACGTGTGTGGCCCTGGCAGCCAAAGAGGGATCCTGACCGGCACCGTCCCTTGTGCCCTCAACTCAGCCCTTCGGGGAGACCACTGCCCTGCTGTGGGTTCGGCGCCTGGAACCTCCTGGGACCTAACCCTAACCCTAACCCTACCCCGAACCGGGACCCTCCCCCGAAAGCTAAGCCTGCCTCGATCCCTACTCCTGCATTTGAGCCGCGTTCTGGCATGCGCCCTCACTTCATCCCTCGAGGGAGATCACGAGACCGGAGTCGCTTCGGCCCTGGCGACGTCCCTGGACCGAACCCTAACCCTAGCTAAGGCTCTCCCCTCATGGGGACCCAATTCCAACGTCTGACAGCATCACGCGCCTGGGGTCCAGAAGCGGTGCAGGCTGACTCGGCAAGGAACCTGGAAGCTCACCATGTCGTTTCCCAGGCCCGGCTGCAGCTCCCGAGAGGATTCCGGAGGCCTCCTCGACCACGGGAGGGACAACGTGTGTGGCCCTGGCAGCCAAAGAGGGATCCTGACCGGCACCGTCCCTTGTGCCCTCAACTCAGCCCTTCGGGGAGACCACTGCCCTGCTGTGGGTTCGGCGCCTGGAACCTCCTGGGACCTAACCCTAACCCTAACCCTACCCCGAACCGGGAGCCTGCACCAACACCTAAGCCTGCCTCGATCTCTACTCCTGCATTTGAGCCGCGTTCTGGCATGCGCCCTCACTTCATCCCTCGAGGGAGATCACGAGACCGGAGTCGCTTCGGCCCTGGCGACGTCCCTGGACCGAACCCTAACCCTAGCTAAGGCTCTCCCCTCATGGGGACCCAATTCCAACGTCTGACAGCATCACGCGCCTGGGGTCCAGAAGCGGTGCAGGCTGACTCGGCAAGGAACCTGGAAGCTCACCATGTCGTTTCCCAGGCCCGGCTGCAGCTCCCGAGAGGATTCCGGAGGCCTCCTCGACCACGGGAGGGACAACGTGTGTGGCCCTGGCAGCCAAAGAGGGATCCTGACCGGCACCGTCCCTTGTGCCCTCAACTCAGCCCTTCGGGGAGACCACTGCCCTGCTGTGGGTTCGGCGCCTGGAACCTCCTGGGACCTAACCCTAACCCTAACCCTACCCCGAACCGGGAGCCTGCACCGACACCTAAGCCTGCCTCGATCCCTACTCCTGCATTTGAGCCGCGTTCTGGCATGCGCCCTCACTTCATCCCTCGAGGGAGATCACGAGACCGGAGTCGCTTCGGCCCTGGCGACGTCCCTGGACCGAACCCTAACCCTAGCTAAGGCTCTCCCCTCATGGGGACCCAATTCCAACGTCTGACAGCATCACGCGCCTGGGGTCCAGAAGCGGTGCAGGCTGACTCGGCAAGGAACCTGGAAGCTCACCATGTCGTTTCCCAGGCCCGGCTGCAGCTCCCGAGAGGATTCCGGAGGCCTCCTCGACCACGGGAGGGACAACGTGTGTGGCCCTGGCAGCCAAAGAGGGATCCTGACCGGCACCGTCCCTTGTGCCCTCAACTCAGCCCTTCGGGGAGACCACTGCCCTGCTGTGGGTTCGGCGCCTGGAACCTCCTGGGACCTAACCCTAACCCTAACCCTACCCCGAACCGGGAGCCTGCACCGACACCTAAGCCTGCCTCGATCCCTACTCCTGCATTTGAGCCGCGTTCTGGCATGCGCCCTCACTTCATCCCTCGAGGGAGATCACGAGACCGGAGTCGCTTCGGCCCTGGCGACGTCCCTGGACCGAACCCTAACCCTAGCTAAGGCTCTCCCCTCATGGGGACCCAATTCCAACGTCTGACAGCATCACGCGCCTGGGGTCCAGAAGCGGTGCAGGCTGACTCGGCAAGGAACCTGGAAGCTCACCATGTCGTTTCCCAGGCCCGGCTGCAGCTCCCGAGAGGATTCCGGAGGCCTCCTCGACCACGGGAGGGACAACGTGTGTGGCCCTGGCAGCCAAAGAGGGATCCTGACCGGCACCGTCCCTTGTGCCCTCAACTCAGCCCTTCGGGGAGACCACTGCCCTGCTGTGGGTTCGGCGCCTGGAACCTCCTGGGACCTAACCCTAACCCTAACCCTACCCCGAACCGGGACCCTCCCCGGAAGCTAAGCCTGCCTCGATCCCTAATCCTGCATTTGAGCCGCGTTCTGGCATGCGCCCTCACTTCATCCCTCGAGGGAGATCACGAGACCGGAGTCGTTTCGGCCCTGGCGACGTCCCTGGACCGAACCCTAACCCTAGCTAAGGCTCTCCCCTCATGGGGACCCAATTCCAACGTCTGACAGCATCACGCGCCTGGGGTCCAGAAGCGGTGCAGGCTGACTCGGCAAGGAACCTGGAAGCTCACCATGTCGTTTCCCAGGCCCGGCTGCAGCTCCCGAGAGGATTCCGGAGGCCTCCTCGACCACGGGAGGGACAACGTGTGTGGCCCTGGCAGCCAAAGAGGGATCCTGACCGGCACCGTCCCTTGTGCCCTCAACTCAGCCCTTCGGGGAGACCACTGCCCTGCTGTGGGTTCGGCGCCTGGAACCTCCTGGGACCTAACCCTAACCCTAACCCTACCCCGAACCGGGAGCCTGCACCGACACCTAAGCCTGCCTCGATCCCTACTCCTGCATTTGAGCCGCGTTCTGGCATGTGCCCTCACTTCATCCCTCGAGGGAGATCACGAGACCGGAGTCGCTTCGGCCCTGGCGACGTCCCTGGACCGAACCCTAACCCTAGCTAAGGCTCTCCCCTCATGGGGACCCAATTCCAACGTCTGACAGCATCACGCGCCTGGGGTCCAGAAGCGGTGCAGGCTGACTCGGCAAGGAACCTGGAAGCTCACCATGTCGTTTCCCAGGCCCGGCTGCAGCTCCCGAGAGGATTCCGGAGGCCTCCTCGACCACGGGAGGGACAACATGTGTGGCCCTGGCAGCCAAAGAGGGATCCTGACCGGCACCGTCCCTTGTGCCCTCAACTCAGCCCTTCGGGGAGACCACTGCCCTGCTGTGGGTTCGGCGCCTGGAACCTCCTGGGACCTAACCCTAACCCTAACCCTACCCCGAACCGGGAGCCTGCACCGACACCTAAGCCTGCCTCGATCCCTACTCCTGCATTTGAGCCGCGTTCTGGCATGCGCCCTCACTTCATCCCTCGAGGGAGATCACGAGACCGGAGTCGCTTCGGCCCTGGCGACGTCCCTGGACCGAACCCTAACCCTAGCTAAGGCTCTCCCCTCATGGGGACCCAATTCCAACGTCTGACAGCATCACGCGCCTGGGGTCCAGAAGCGGTGCAGGCTGACTCGGCAAGGAACCTGGAAGCTCACCATGTCGTTTCCCAGGCCCGGCTGCAGCTCCCGAGAGGATTCCGGAGGCCTCCTCGACCACGGGAGGGACAACGTGTGTGGCCCTGGCAGCCAAAGAGGGATCCTGACCGGCACCGTCCCTTGTGCCCTCAACTCAGCCCTTCGGGGAGACCACTGCCCTGCTGTGGGTTCGGCGCCTGGAACCTCCTGGGACCTAACCCTAACCCTAACCCTACCCCGAACCGGGAGCCTGCACCGACACCTAAGCCTGCCTCGATCCCTACTCCTGCATTTGAGCCGCGTTCTGGCATGCGCCCTCACTTCATCCCTCGAGGGAGATCACGAGACCGGAGTCGCTTCGGCCCTGGCGACGTCCCTGGACCGAACCCTAACCCTAGCTAAGGCTCTCCCCTCATGGGGACCCAATTCCAACGTCTGACAGCATCACGCGCCTGGGGTCCAGAAGCGGTGCAGGCTGACTCGGCAAGGAACCTGGAAGCTCACCATGTCGTTTCCCAGGCCCGGCTGCAGCTCCCGAGAGGATTCCGGAGGCCTCCTCGACCACGGGAGGGACAACGTGTGTGGCCCTGGCAGCCAAAGAGGGATCCTGACCGGCACCGTCCCTTGTGCCCTCAACTCAGCCCTTCGGGGAGACCACTGCCCTGCTGTGGGTTCGGCGCCTGGAACCTCCTGGGACCTAACCCTAACCCTAACCCTACCCCGAACCGGGAGCCTGCCCCGACACCTAAGCCTGCCTCGATCCCTACTCCTGCATTTGAGCCGCGTTCTGGCATGCGCCCTCACTTCATCCCTCGAGGGAGATCACGAGACCGGAGTCGCTTCGGCCCTGGCGACGTCCCTGGACCGAACCCTAACCCTAGCTAAGGCTCTCCCCTCATGGGGACCCAATTCCAACGTCTGACAGCATCACGCGCCTGGGGTCCAGAAGCGGTGCAGGCTGACTCGGCAAGGAACCTGGAAGCTCACCATGTCGTTTCCCAGGCCCGGCTGCAGCTCCCGAGAGGATTCCGGAGGCCTCCTCGACCACGGGAGGGACAACGTGTGTGGCCCTGGCAGCCAAAGAGGGATCCTGACCGGCACCGTCCCTTGTGCCCTCAACTCAGCCCTTCGGGGAGACCACTGCCCTGCTGTGGGTTCGGCGCCTGGAACCTCCTGGGACCTAACCCTAACCCTAACCCTACCCCGAACCGGGAGCCTGCACCGACACCTAAGCCTGCCTCGATCCCTACTCCTGCATTTGAGCCGCGTTCTGGCATGCGCCCTCACTTCATCCCTCGAGGGAGATCACGAGACCGGAGTCGCTTCGGCCCTGGCGACGTCCCTGGACCGAACCCTAACCCTAGCTAAGGCTCTCCCCTCATGGGGACCCAATTCCAACGTCTGACAGCATCACGCGCCTGGGGTCCAGAAGCGGTGCAGGCTGACTCGGCAAGGAACCTGGAAGCTCACCATGTCGTTTCCCAGGCCCGGCTGCAGCTCCCGAGAGGATTCCGGAGGCCTCCTCGACCACGGGAGGGACAACGTGTGTGGCCCTGGCAGCCAAAGAGGGATCCTGACCGGCACCGTCCCTTGTGCCCTCAACTCAGCCCTTCGGGGAGACCACTGCCCTGCTGTGGGTTCGGCGCCTGGAACCTCCTGGGACCTAACCCTAACCCTAACCCTACCCCGAACCGGGAGCCTGCACCGACACCTAAGCCTGCCTCGATCCCTACTCCTGCATTTGAGCCGCGTTCTGGCATGCGCCCTCACTTCATCCCTCGAGGGAGATCACGAGACCGGAGTCGCTTCGGCCCTGGCGACGTCCCTGGACCGAACCCTAACCCTAGCTAAGGCTCTCCCCTCATGGGGACCCAATTCCAACGTCTGACAGCATCACGCGCCTGGGGTCCAGAAGCGGTGCAGGCTGACTCGGCAAGGAACCTGGAAGCTCACCATGTCGTTTCCCAGGCCCGGCTGCAGCTCCCGAGAGGATTCCGGAGGCCTCCTCGACCACGGGAGGGACAACGTGTGTGGCCCTGGCAGCCAAAGAGGGATCCTGACCGGCACCGTCCCTTGTGCCCTCAACTCAGCCCTTCGGGGAGACCACTGCCCTGCTGTGGGTTCGGCGCCTGGAACCTCCTGGGACCTAACCCTAACCCTAACCCTACCCCGAACCGGGAGCCTGCACCGACACCTAAGCCTGCCTCGATCCCTACTCCTGCATTTGAGCCGCGTTCTGGCATGCGCCCTCACTTCATCCCTCGAGGGAGATCACGAGACCGGAGTCGCTTCGGCCCTGGCGACGTCCCTGGACCGAACCCTAACCCTAGCTAAGGCTCTCCCCTCATGGGGACCCAATTCCAACGTCTGACAGCATCACGCGCCTGGGGTCCAGAAGCGGTGCAGGCTGACTCGGCAAGGAACCTGGAAGCTCACCATGTCGTTTCCCAGGCCCGGCTGCAGCTCCCGAGAGGATTCCGGAGGCCTCCTCGACCACGGGAGGGACAACGTGTGTGGCCCTGGCAGCCAAAGAGGGATCCTGACCGGCACCGTCCCTTGTGCCCTCAACTCAGCCCTTCGGGGAGACCACTGCCCTGCTGTGGGTTCGGCGCCTGGAACCTCCTGGGACCTAACCCTAACCCTAACCCTACCCCGAACCGGGAGCCTGCACCGACACCTAAGCCTGCCTCGATCCCTACTCCTGCATTTGAGCCGCGTTCTGGCATGCGCCCTCACTTCATCCCTCGAGGGAGATCACGAGACCGGAGTCGCTTCGGCCCTGGCGACGTCCCTGGACCGAACCCTAACCCTAGCTAAGGCTCTCCCCTCATGGGGACCCAATTCCAACGTCTGACAGCATCACGCGCCTGGGGTCCAGAAGCGGTGCAGGCTGACTCGGCAAGGAACCTGGAAGCTCACCATGTCGTTTCCCAGGCCCGGCTGCAGCTCCCGAGAGGATTCCGGAGGCCTCCTCGACCACGGGAGGGACAACGTGTGTGGCCCTGGCAGCCAAAGAGGGATCCTGACCGGCACCGTCCCTTGTGCCCTCAACTCAGCCCTTCGGGGAGACCACTGCCCTGCTGTGGGTTCGGCGCCTGGAACCTCCTGGGACCTAACCCTAACCCTAACCCTACCCCGAACCGGGAGCCTGCACCGACACCTAAGCCTGCCTCGATCCCTACTCCTGCATTTGAGCCGCGTTCTGGCATGCGCCCTCACTTCATCCCTCGAGGGAGATCACGAGACCGGAGTCGCTTCGGCCCTGGCGACGTCCCTGGACCGAACCCTAACCCTAGCTAAGGCTCTCCCCTCATGGGGACCCAATTCCAACGTCTGACAGCATCACGCGCCTGGGGTCCAGAAGCGGTGCAGGCTGACTCGGCAAGGAACCTGGAAGCTCACCATGTCGTTTCCCAGGCCCGGCTGCAGCTCCCGAGAGGATTCCGGAGGCCTCCTCGACCACGGGAGGGACAACGTGTGTGGCCCTGGCAGCCAAAGAGGGATCCTGACCGGCACCGTCCCTTGTGCCCTCAACTCAGCCCTTCGGGGAGACCACTGCCCTGCTGTGGGTTCGGCGCCTGGAACCTCCTGGGACCTAACCCTAACCCTAACCCTACCCCGAACCGGGAGCCTGCACCGACACCTAAGCCTGCCTCGATCCCTACTCCTGCATTTGAGCCGCGTTCTGGCATGCGCCCTCACTTCATCCCTCGAGGGAGATCACGAGACCGGAGTCGCTTCGGCCCTGGCGACGTCCCTGGACCGAACCCTAACCCTAGCTAAGGCTCTCCCCTCATGGGGACCCAATTCCAACGTCTGACAGCATCACGCGCCTGGGGTCCAGAAGCGGTGCAGGCTGACTCGGCAAGGAACCTGGAAGCTCACCATGTCGTTTCCCAGGCCCGGCTGCAGCTCCCGAGAGGATTCCGGAGGCCTCCTCGACCACGGGAGGGACAACGTGTGTGGCCCTGGCAGCCAAAGAGGGATCCTGACCGGCACCGTCCCTTGTGCCCTCAACTCAGCCCTTCGGGGAGACCACTGCCCTGCTGTGGGTTCGGCGCCTGGAACCTCCTGGGACCTAACCCTAACCCTAACCCTACCCCGAACCGGGAGCCTGCACCGACACCTAAGCCTGCCTCGATCCCTACTCCTGCATTTGAGCCGCGTTCTGGCATGCGCCCTCACTTCATCCCTCGAGGGAGATCACGAGACCGGAGTCGCTTCGGCCCTGGCGACGTCCCTGGACCGAACCCTAACCCTAGCTAAGGCTCTCCCCTCATGGGGACCCAATTCCAACGTCTGACAGCATCACGCGCCTGGGGTCCAGAAGCGGTGCAGGCTGACTCGGCAAGGAACCTGGAAGCTCACCATGTCGTTTCCCAGGCCCGGCTGCAGCTCCCGAGAGGATTCCGGAGGCCTCCTCGACCACGGGAGGGACAACGTGTGTGGCCCTGGCAGCCAAAGAGGGATCCTGACCGGCACCGTCCCTTGTGCCCTCAACTCAGCCCTTCGGGGAGACCACTGCCCTGCTGTGGGTTCGGCGCCTGGAACCTCCTGGGACCTAACCCTAACCCTAACCCTACCCCGAACCGGGAGCCTGCACCGACACCTAAGCCTGCCTCGATCCCT
This sequence comes from Felis chaus, assembly GCA_019924945.1. Lineage (NCBI taxonomy): Eukaryota > Metazoa > Chordata > Mammalia > Carnivora > Felidae > Felis > Felis chaus. Next base: position 13,985 of record JAGKTF010000044.1, on the reverse strand, counting down.
ACTCCTGCATTTGAGCCGCGTTCTGGCATGCGCCCTCACTTCATCCCTCGAGGGAGATCACGAGACCGGAGTCGCTTCGGCCCTGGCGACGTCCCTGGACCGAACCCTAACCCTAGCTAAGGCTCTCCCCTCATGGGGACCCAATTCCAACGTCTGACAGCATCACGCGCCTGGGGTCCAGAAGCGGTGCAGGCTGACTCGGCAAGGAACCTGGAAGCTCACCATGTCGTTTCCCAGGCCCGGCTGCAGCTCCCGAGAGGATTCCGGAGGCCTCCTCGACCACGGGAGGGACAACGTGTGTGGCCCTGGCAGCCAAAGAGGGATCCTGACCGGCACCGTCCCTTGTGCCCTCAACTCAGCCCTTCGGGGAGACCACTGCCCTGCTGTGGGTTCGGCGCCTGGAACCTCCTGGGACCTAACCCTAACCCTAACCCTACCCCGAACCGGGAGCCTGCACCGACACCTAAGCCTGCCTCGATCCCTACTCCTGCATTTGAGCCGCGTTCTGGCATGCGCCCTCACTTCATCCCTCGAGGGAGATCACGAGACCGGAGTCGCTTCGGCCCTGGCGACGTCCCTGGACCGAACCCTAACCCTAGCTAAGGCTCTCCCCTCATGGGGACCCAATTCCAACGTCTGACAGCATCACGCGCCTGGGGTCCAGAAGCGGTGCAGGCTGACTCGGCAAGGAACCTGGAAGCTCACCATGTCGTTTCCCAGGCCCGGCTGCAGCTCCCGAGAGGATTCCGGAGGCCTCCTCGACCACGGGAGGGACAACGTGTGTGGCCCTGGCAGCCAAAGAGGGATCCTGACCGGCACCGTCCCTTGTGCCCTCAACTCAGCCCTTCGGGGAGACCACTGCCCTGCTGTGGGTTCGGCGCCTGGAACCTCCTGGGACCTAACCCTAACCCTAACCCTACCCCGAACCGGGAGCCTGCACCGACACCTAAGCCTGCCTCGATCCCTACTCCTGCATTTGAGCCGCGTTCTGGCATGCGCCCTCACTTCATCCCTCGAGGGAGATCACGAGACCGGAGTCGCTTCGGCCCTGGCGACGTCCCTGGACCGAACCCTAACCCTAGCTAAGGCTCTCCCCTCATGGGGACCCAATTCCAACGTCTGACAGCATCACGCGCCTGGGGTCCAGAAGCGGTGCAGGCTGACTCGGCAAGGAACCTGGAAGCTCACCATGTCGTTTCCCAGGCCCGGCTGCAGCTCCCGAGAGGATTCCGGAGGCCTCCTCGACCACGGGAGGGACAACGTGTGTGGCCCTGGCAGCCAAAGAGGGATCCTGACCGGCACCGTCCCTTGTGCCCTCAACTCAGCCCTTCGGGGAGACCACTGCCCTGCTGTGGGTTCGGCGCCTGGAACCTCCTGGGACCTAACCCTAACCCTAACCCTACCCCGAACCGGGAGCCTGCACCGACACCTAAGCCTGCCTCGATCCCTACTCCTGCATTTGAGCCGCGTTCTGGCATGCGCCCTCACTTCATCCCTCGAGGGAGATCACGAGACCGGAGTCGCTTCGGCCCTGGCGACGTCCCTGGACCGAACCCTAACCCTAGCTAAGGCTCTCCCCTCATGGGGACCCAATTCCAACGTCTGACAGCATCACGCGCCTGGGGTCCAGAAGCGGTGCAGGCTGACTCGGCAAGGAACCTGGAAGCTCACCATGTCGTTTCCCAGGCCCGGCTGCAGCTCCCGAGAGGATTCCGGAGGCCTCCTCGACCACGGGAGGGACAACGTGTGTGGCCCTGGCAGCCAAAGAGGGATCCTGACCGGCACCGTCCCTTGTGCCCTCAACTCAGCCCTTCGGGGAGACCACTGCCCTGCTGTGGGTTCGGCGCCTGGAACCTCCTGGGACCTAACCCTAACCCTAACCCTACCCCGAACCGGGAGCCTGCACCGACACCTAAGCCTGCCTCGATCCCTACTCCTGCATTTGAGCCGCGTTCTGGCATGCGCCCTCACTTCATCCCTCGAGGGAGATCACGAGACCGGAGTCGCTTCGGCCCTGGCGACGTCCCTGGACCGAACCCTAACCCTAGCTAAGGCTCTCCCCTCATGGGGACCCAATTCCAACGTCTGACAGCATCACGCGCCTGGGGTCCAGAAGCGGTGCAGGCTGACTCGGCAAGGAACCTGGAAGCTCACCATGTCGTTTCCCAGGCCCGGCTGCAGCTCCCGAGAGGATTCCGGAGGCCTCCTCGACCACGGGAGGGACAACGTGTGTGGCCCTGGCAGCCAAAGAGGGATCCTGACCGGCACCGTCCCTTGTGCCCTCAACTCAGCCCTTCGGGGAGACCACTGCCCTGCTGTGGGTTCGGCGCCTGGAACCTCCTGGGACCTAACCCTAACCCTAACCCTACCCCGAACCGGGAGCCTGCACCGACACCTAAGCCTGCCTCGATCCCTACTCCTGCATTTGAGCCGCGTTCTGGCATGCGCCCTCACTTCATCCCTCGAGGGAGATCACGAGACCGGAGTCGCTTCGGCCCTGGCGACGTCCCTGGACCGAACCCTAACCCTAGCTAAGGCTCTCCCCTCATGGGGACCCAATTCCAACGTCTGACAGCATCACGCGCCTGGGGTCCAGAAGCGGTGCAGGCTGACTCGGCAAGGAACCTGGAAGCTCACCATGTCGTTTCCCAGGCCCGGCTGCAGCTCCCGAGAGGATTCCGGAGGCCTCCTCGACCACGGGAGGGACAACGTGTGTGGCCCTGGCAGCCAAAGAGGGATCCTGACCGGCACCGTCCCTTGTGCCCTCAACTCAGCCCTTCGGGGAGACCACTGCCCTGCTGTGGGTTCGGCGCCTGGAACCTCCTGGGACCTAACCCTAACCCTAACCCTACCCCGAACCGGGAGCCTGCACCGACACCTAAGCCTGCCTCGATCCCTACTCCTGCATTTGAGCCGCGTTCTGGCATGCGCCCTCACTTCATCCCTCGAGGGAGATCACGAGACCGGAGTCGCTTCGGCCCTGGCGACGTCCCTGGACCGAACCCTAACCCTAGCTAAGGCTCTCCCCTCATGGGGACCCAATTCCAACGTCTGACAGCATCACGCGCCTGGGGTCCAGAAGCGGTGCAGGCTGACTCGGCAAGGAACCTGGAAGCTCACCATGTCGTTTCCCAGGCCCGGCTGCAGCTCCCGAGAGGATTCCGGAGGCCTCCTCGACCACGGGAGGGACAACGTGTGTGGCCCTGGCAGCCAAAGAGGGATCCTGACCGGCACCGTCCCTTGTGCCCTCAACTCAGCCCTTCGGGGAGACCACTGCCCTGCTGTGGGTTCGGCGCCTGGAACCTCCTGGGACCTAACCCTAACCCTAACCCTACCCCGAACCGGGAGCCTGCACCGACACCTAAGCCTGCCTCGATCCCTACTCCTGCATTTGAGCCGCGTTCTGGCATGCGCCCTCACTTCATCCCTCGAGGGAGATCACGAGACCGGAGTCGCTTCGGCCCTGGCGACGTCCCTGGACCGAACCCTAACCCTAGCTAAGGCTCTCCCCTCATGGGGACCCAATTCCAACGTCTGACAGCATCACGCGCCTGGGGTCCAGAAGCGGTGCAGGCTGACTCGGCAAGGAACCTGGAAGCTCACCATGTCGTTTCCCAGGCCCGGCTGCAGCTCCCGAGAGGATTCCGGAGGCCTCCTCGACCACGGGAGGGACAACGTGTGTGGCCCTGGCAGCCAAAGAGGGATCCTGACCGGCACCGTCCCTTGTGCCCTCAACTCAGCCCTTCGGGGAGACCACTGCCCTGCTGTGGGTTCGGCGCCTGGAACCTCCTGGGACCTAACCCTAACCCTAACCCTACCCCGAACCGGGAGCCTGCACCGACACCTAAGCCTGCCTCGATCCCTACTCCTGCATTTGAGCCGCGTTCTGGCATGCGCCCTCACTTCATCCCTCGAGGGAGATCACGAGACCGGAGTCGCTTCGGCCCTGGCGACGTCCCTGGACCGAACCCTAACCCTAGCTAAGGCTCTCCCCTCATGGGGACCCAATTCCAACGTCTGACAGCATCACGCGCCTGGGGTCCAGAAGCGGTGCAGGCTGACTCGGCAAGGAACCTGGAAGCTCACCATGTCGTTTCCCAGGCCCGGCTGCAGCTCCCGAGAGGATTCCGGAGGCCTCCTCGACCACGGGAGGGACAACGTGTGTGGCCCTGGCAGCCAAAGAGGGATCCTGACCGGCACCGTCCCTTGTGCCCTCAACTCAGCCCTTCGGGGAGACCACTGCCCTGCTGTGGGTTCGGCGCCTGGAACCTCCTGGGACCTAACCCTAACCCTAACCCTACCCCGAACCGGGAGCCTGCACCGACACCTAAGCCTGCCTCGATCCCTACTCCTGCATTTGAGCCGCGTTCTGGCATGCGCCCTCACTTCATCCCTCGAGGGAGATCACGAGACCGGAGTCGCTTCGGCCCTGGCGACGTCCCTGGACCGAACCCTAACCCTAGCTAAGGCTCTCCCCTCATGGGGACCCAATTCCAACGTCTGACAGCATCACGCGCCTGGGGTCCAGAAGCGGTGCAGGCTGACTCGGCAAGGAACCTGGAAGCTCACCATGTCGTTTCCCAGGCCCGGCTGCAGCTCCCGAGAGGATTCCGGAGGCCTCCTCGACCACGGGAGGGACAACGTGTGTGGCCCTGGCAGCCAAAGAGGGATCCTGACCGGCACCGTCCCTTGTGCCCTCAACTCAGCCCTTCGGGGAGACCACTGCCCTGCTGTGGGTTCGGCGCCTGGAACCTCCTGGGACCTAACCCTAACCCTAACCCTACCCCGAACCGGGAGCCTGCACCGACACCTAAGCCTGCCTCGATCCCTACTCCTGCATTTGAGCCGCGTTCTGGCATGCGCCCTCACTTCATCCCTCGAGGGAGATCACGAGACCGGAGTCGCTTCGGCCCTGGCGACGTCCCTGGACCGAACCCTAACCCTAGCTAAGGCTCTCCCCTCATGGGGACCCAATTCCAACGTCTGACAGCATCACGCGCCTGGGGTCCAGAAGCGGTGCAGGCTGACTCGGCAAGGAACCTGGAAGCTCACCATGTCGTTTCCCAGGCCCGGCTGCAGCTCCCGAGAGGATTCCGGAGGCCTCCTCGACCACGGGAGGGACAACGTGTGTGGCCCTGGCAGCCAAAGAGGGATCCTGACCGGCACCGTCCCTTGTGCCCTCAACTCAGCCCTTCGGGGAGACCACTGCCCTGCTGTGGGTTCGGCGCCTGGAACCTCCTGGGACCTAACCCTAACCCTAACCCTACCCCGAACCGGGAGCCTGCACCGACACCTAAGCCTGCCTCGATCCCTACTCCTGCATTTGAGCCGCGTTCTGGCATGCGCCCTCACTTCATCCCTCGAGGGAGATCACGAGACCGGAGTCGCTTCGGCCCTGGCGACGTCCCTGGACCGAACCCTAACCCTAGCTAAGGCTCTCCCCTCATGGGGACCCAATTCCAACGTCTGACAGCATCACGCGCCTGGGGTCCAGAAGCGGTGCAGGCTGACTCGGCAAGGAACCTGGAAGCTCACCATGTCGTTTCCCAGGCCCGGCTGCAGCTCCCGAGAGGATTCCGGAGGCCTCCTCGACCACGGGAGGGACAACGTGTGTGGCCCTGGCAGCCAAAGAGGGATCCTGACCGGCACCGTCCCTTGTGCCCTCAACTCAGCCCTTCGGGGAGACCACTGCCCTGCTGTGGGTTCGGCGCCTGGAACCTCCTGGGACCTAACCCTAACCCTAACCCTACCCCGAACCGGGAGCCTGCACCGACACCTAAGCCTGCCTCGATCCCTACTCCTGCATTTGAGCCGCGTTCTGGCATGCGCCCTCACTTCATCCCTCGAGGGAGATCACGAGACCGGAGTCGCTTCGGCCCTGGCGACGTCCCTGGACCGAACCCTAACCCTAGCTAAGGCTCTCCCCTCATGGGGACCCAATTCCAACGTCTGACAGCATCACGCGCCTGGGGTCCAGAAGCGGTGCAGGCTGACTCGGCAAGGAACCTGGAAGCTCACCATGTCGTTTCCCAGGCCCGGCTGCAGCTCCCGAGAGGATTCCGGAGGCCTCCTCGACCACGGGAGGGACAACGTGTGTGGCCCTGGCAGCCAAAGAGGGATCCTGACCGGCACCGTCCCTTGTGCCCTCAACTCAGCCCTTCGGGGAGACCACTGCCCTGCTGTGGGTTCGGCGCCTGGAACCTCCTGGGACCTAACCCTAACCCTAACCCTACCCCGAACCGGGAGCCTGCACCGACACCTAAGCCTGCCTCGATCCCTACTCCTGCATTTGAGCCGCGTTCTGGCATGCGCCCTCACTTCATCCCTCGAGGGAGATCACGAGACCGGAGTCGCTTCGGCCCTGGCGACGTCCCTGGACCGAACCCTAACCCTAGCTAAGGCTCTCCCCTCATGGGGACCCAATTCCAACGTCTGACAGCATCACGCGCCTGGGGTCCAGAAGCGGTGCAGGCTGACTCGGCAAGGAACCTGGAAGCTCACCATGTCGTTTCCCAGGCCCGGCTGCAGCTCCCGAGAGGATTCCGGAGGCCTCCTCGACCACGGGAGGGACAACGTGTGTGGCCCTGGCAGCCAAAGAGGGATCCTGACCGGCACCGTCCCTTGTGCCCTCAACTCAGCCCTTCGGGGAGACCACTGCCCTGCTGTGGGTTCGGCGCCTGGAACCTCCTGGGACCTAACCCTAACCCTAACCCTACCCCGAACCGGGAGCCTGCACCGACACCTAAGCCTGCCTCGATCCCTACTCCTGCATTTGAGCCGCGTTCTGGCATGCGCCCTCACTTCATCCCTCGAGGGAGATCACGAGACCGGAGTCGCTTCGGCCCTGGCGACGTCCCTGGACCGAACCCTAACCCTAGCTAAGGCTCTCCCCTCATGGGGACCCAATTCCAACGTCTGACAGCATCACGCGCCTGGGGTCCAGAAGCGGTGCAGGCTGACTCGGCAAGGAACCTGGAAGCTCACCATGTCGTTTCCCAGGCCCGGCTGCAGCTCCCGAGAGGATTCCGGAGGCCTCCTCGACCACGGGAGGGACAACGTGTGTGGCCCTGGCAGCCAAAGAGGGATCCTGACCGGCACCGTCCCTTGTGCCCTCAACTCAGCCCTTCGGGGAGACCACTGCCCTGCTGTGGGTTCGGCGCCTGGAACCTCCTGGGACCTAACCCTAACCCTAACCCTACCCCGAACCGGGAGCCTGCACCGACACCTAAGCCTGCCTCGATCCCTACTCCTGCATTTGAGCCGCGTTCTGGCATGCGCCCTCACTTCATCCCTCGAGGGAGATCACGAGACCGGAGTCGCTTCGGCCCTGGCGACGTCCCTGGACCGAACCCTAACCCTAGCTAAGGCTCTCCCCTCATGGGGACCCAATTCCAACGTCTGACAGCATCACGCGCCTGGGGTCCAGAAGCGGTGCAGGCTGACTCGGCAAGGAACCTGGAAGCTCACCATGTCGTTTCCCAGGCCCGGCTGCAGCTCCCGAGAGGATTCCGGAGGCCTCCTCGACCACGGGAGGGACAACGTGTGTGGCCCTGGCAGCCAAAGAGGGATCCTGACCGGCACCGTCCCTTGTGCCCTCAACTCAGCCCTTCGGGGAGACCACTGCCCTGCTGTGGGTTCGGCGCCTGGAACCTCCTGGGACCTAACCCTAACCCTAACCCTACCCCGAACCGGGAGCCTGCACCGACACCTAAGCCTGCCTCGATCCCTACTCCTGCATTTGAGCCGCGTTCTGGCATGCGCCCTCACTTCATCCCTCGAGGGAGATCACGAGACCGGAGTCGCTTCGGCCCTGGCGACGTCCCTGGACCGAACCCTAACCCTAGCTAAGGCTCTCCCCTCATGGGGACCCAATTCCAACGTCTGACAGCATCACGCGCCTGGGGTCCAGAAGCGGTGCAGGCTGACTCGGCAAGGAACCTGGAAGCTCACCATGTCGTTTCCCAGGCCCGGCTGCAGCTCCCGAGAGGATTCCGGAGGCCTCCTCGACCACGGGAGGGACAACGTGTGTGGCCCTGGCAGCCAAAGAGGGATCCTGACCGGCACCGTCCCTTGTGCCCTCAACTCAGCCCTTCGGGGAGACCACTGCCCTGCTGTGGGTTCGGCGCCTGGAACCTCCTGGGACCTAACCCTAACCCTAACCCTACCCCGAACCGGGAGCCTGCACCGACACCTAAGCCTGCCTCGATCCCTACTCCTGCATTTGAGCCGCGTTCTGGCATGCGCCCTCACTTCATCCCTCGAGGGAGATCACGAGACCGGAGTCGCTTCGGCCCTGGCGACGTCCCTGGACCGAACCCTAACCCTAGCTAAGGCTCTCCCCTCATGGGGACCCAATTCCAACGTCTGACAGCATCACGCGCCTGGGGTCCAGAAGCGGTGCAGGCTGACTCGGCAAGGAACCTGGAAGCTCACCATGTCGTTTCCCAGGCCCGGCTGCAGCTCCCGAGAGGATTCCGGAGGCCTCCTCGACCACGGGAGGGACAACGTGTGTGGCCCTGGCAGCCAAAGAGGGATCCTGACCGGCACCGTCCCTTGTGCCCTCAACTCAGCCCTTCGGGGAGACCACTGCCCTGCTGTGGGTTCGGCGCCTGGAACCTCCTGGGACCTAACCCTAACCCTAACCCTACCCCGAACCGGGAGCCTGCACCGACACCTAAGCCTGCCTCGATCCCTACTCCTGCATTTGAGCCGCGTTCTGGCATGCGCCCTCACTTCATCCCTCGAGGGAGATCACGAGACCGGAGTCGCTTCGGCCCTGGCGACGTCCCTGGACCGAACCCTAACCCTAGCTAAGGCTCTCCCCTCATGGGGACCCAATTCCAACGTCTGACAGCATCACGCGCCTGGGGTCCAGAAGCGGTGCAGGCTGACTCGGCAAGGAACCTGGAAGCTCACCATGTCGTTTCCCAGGCCCGGCTGCAGCTCCCGAGAGGATTCCGGAGGCCTCCTCGACCACGGGAGGGACAACGTGTGTGGCCCTGGCAGCCAAAGAGGGATCCTGACCGGCACCGTCCCTTGTGCCCTCAACTCAGCCCTTCGGGGAGACCACTGCCCTGCTGTGGGTTCGGCGCCTGGAACCTCCTGGGACCTAACCCTAACCCTAACCCTACCCCGAACCGGGAGCCTGCACCGACACCTAAGCCTGCCTCGATCCCTACTCCTGCATTTGAGCCGCGTTCTGGCATGCGCCCTCACTTCATCCCTCGAGGGAGATCACGAGACCGGAGTCGCTTCGGCCCTGGCGACGTCCCTGGACCGAACCCTAACCCTAGCTAAGGCTCTCCCCTCATGGGGACCCAATTCCAACGTCTGACAGCATCACGCGCCTGGGGTCCAGAAGCGGTGCAGGCTGACTCGGCAAGGAACCTGGAAGCTCACCATGTCGTTTCCCAGGCCCGGCTGCAGCTCCCGAGAGGATTCCGGAGGCCTCCTCGACCACGGGAGGGACAACGTGTGTGGCCCTGGCAGCCAAAGAGGGATCCTGACCGGCACCGTCCCTTGTGCCCTCAACTCAGCCCTTCGGGGAGACCACTGCCCTGCTGTGGGTTCGGCGCCTGGAACCTCCTGGGACCTAACCCTAACCCTAACCCTACCCCGAACCGGGAGCCTGCACCGACACCTAAGCCTGCCTCGATCCCTACTCCTGCATTTGAGCCGCGTTCTGGCATGCGCCCTCACTTCATCCCTCGAGGGAGATCACGAGACCGGAGTCGCTTCGGCCCTGGCGACGTCCCTGGACCGAACCCTAACCCTAGCTAAGGCTCTCCCCTCATGGGGACCCAATTCCAACGTCTGACAGCATCACGCGCCTGGGGTCCAGAAGCGGTGCAGGCTGACTCGGCAAGGAACCTGGAAGCTCACCATGTCGTTTCCCAGGCCCGGCTGCAGCTCCCGAGAGGATTCCGGAGGCCTCCTCGACCACGGGAGGGACAACGTGTGTGGCCCTGGCAGCCAAAGAGGGATCCTGACCGGCACCGTCCCTTGTGCCCTCAACTCAGCCCTTCGGGGAGACCACTGCCCTGCTGTGGGTTCGGCGCCTGGAACCTCCTGGGACCTAACCCTAACCCTAACCCTACCCCGAACCGGGAGCCTGCACCGACACCTAAGCCTGCCTCGATCCCTACTCCTGCATTTGAGCCGCGTTCTGGCATGCGCCCTCACTTCATCCCTCGAGGGAGATCACGAGACCGGAGTCGCTTCGGCCCTGGCGACGTCCCTGGACCGAACCCTAACCCTAGCTAAGGCTCTCCCCTCATGGGGACCCAATTCCAACGTCTGACAGCATCACGCGCCTGGGGTCCAGAAGCGGTGCAGGCTGACTCGGCAAGGAACCTGGAAGCTCACCATGTCGTTTCCCAGGCCCGGCTGCAGCTCCCGAGAGGATTCCGGAGGCCTCCTCGACCACGGGAGGGACAACGTGTGTGGCCCTGGCAGCCAAAGAGGGATCCTGACCGGCACCGTCCCTTGTGCCCTCAACTCAGCCCTTCGGGGAGACCACTGCCCTGCTGTGGGTTCGGCGCCTGGAACCTCCTGGGACCTAACCCTAACCCTAACCCTACCCCGAACCGGGAGCCTGCACCGACACCTAAGCCTGCCTCGATCCCTACTCCTGCATTTGAGCCGCGTTCTGGCATGCGCCCTCACTTCATCCCTCGAGGGAGATCACGAGACCGGAGTCGCTTCGGCCCTGGCGACGTCCCTGGACCGAACCCTAACCCTAGCTAAGGCTCTCCCCTCATGGGGACCCAATTCCAACGTCTGACAGCATCACGCGCCTGGGGTCCAGAAGCGGTGCAGGCTGACTCGGCAAGGAACCTGGAAGCTCACCATGTCGTTTCCCAGGCCCGGCTGCAGCTCCCGAGAGGATTCCGGAGGCCTCCTCGACCACGGGAGGGACAACGTGTGTGGCCCTGGCAGCCAAAGAGGGATCCTGACCGGCACCGTCCCTTGTGCCCTCAACTCAGCCCTTCGGGGAGACCACTGCCCTGCTGTGGGTTCGGCGCCTGGAACCTCCTGGGACCTAACCCTAACCCTAACCCTACCCCGAACCGGGAGCCTGCACCGACACCTAAGCCTGCCTCGATCTCTACTCCTGCATTTGAGCCGCGTTCTGGCATGCGCCCTCACTTCATCCCTCGAGGGAGATCACGAGACCGGAGTCGCTTCGGCCCTGGCGACGTCCCTGGACCGAACCCTAACCCTAGCTAAGGCTCTCCCCTCATGGGGACCCAATTCCAACGTCTGACAGCATCACGCGCCTGGGGTCCAGAAGCGGTGCAGGCTGACTCGGCAAGGAACCTGGAAGCTCACCATGTCGTTTCCCAGGCCCGGCTGCAGCTCCCGAGAGGATTCCGGAGGCCTCCTCGACCACGGGAGGGACAACGTGTGTGGCCCTGGCAGCCAAAGAGGGATCCTGACCGGCACCGTCCCTTGTGCCCTCAACTCAGCCCTTCGGGGAGACCACTGCCCTGCTGTGGGTTCGGCGCCTGGAACCTCCTGGGACCTAACCCTAACCCTAACCCTACCCCGAACCGGGAGCCTGCACCGACACCTAAGCCTGCCTCGATCCCTACTCCTGCATTTGAGCCGCGTTCTGGCATGCGCCCTCACTTCATCCCTCGAGGGAGATCACGAGACCGGAGTCGCTTCGGCCCTGGCGACGTCCCTGGACCGAACCCTAACCCTAGCTAAGGCTCTCCCCTCATGGGGACCCAATTCCAACGTCTGACAGCATCACGCGCCTGGGGTCCAGAAGCGGTGCAGGCTGACTCGGCAAGGAACCTGGAAGCTCACCATGTCGTTTCCCAGGCCCGGCTGCAGCTCCCGAGAGGATTCCGGAGGCCTCCTCGACCACGGGAGGGACAACGTGTGTGGCCCTGGCAGCCAAAGAGGGATCCTGACCGGCACCGTCCCTTGTGCCCTCAACTCAGCCCTTCGGGGAGACCACTGCCCTGCTGTGGGTTCGGCGCCTGGAACCTCCTGGGACCTAACCCTAACCCTAACCCTACCCCGAACCGGGAGCCTGCACCGACACCTAAGCCTGCCTCGATCCCTACTCCTGCATTTGAGCCGCGTTCTGGCATGCGCCCTCACTTCATCCCTCGAGGGAGATCACGAGACCGGAGTCGCTTCGGCCCTGGCGACGTCCCTGGACCGAACCCTAACCCTAGCTAAGGCTCTCCCCTCATGGGGACCCAATTCCAACGTCTGACAGCATCACGCGCCTGGGGTCCAGAAGCGGTGCAGGCTGACTCGGCAAGGAACCTGGAAGCTCACCATGTCGTTTCCCAGGCCCGGCTGCAGCTCCCGAGAGGATTCCGGAGGCCTCCTCGACCACGGGAGGGACAACGTGTGTGGCCCTGGCAGCCAAAGAGGGATCCTGACCGGCACCGTCCCTTGTGCCCTCAACTCAGCCCTTCGGGGAGACCACTGCCCTGCTGTGGGTTCGGCGCCTGGAACCTCCTGGGACCTAACCCTAACCCTAACCCTACCCCGAACCGGGAGCCTGCACCGACACCTAAGCCTGCCTCGATCCCTACTCCTGCATTTGAGCCGCGTTCTGGCATGCGCCCTCACTTCATCCCTCGAGGGAGATCACGAGACCGGAGTCGCTTCGGCCCTGGCGACGTCCCTGGACCGAACCCTAACCCTAGCTAAGGCTCTCCCCTCATGGGGACCCAATTCCAACGTCTGACAGCATCACGCGCCTGGGGTCCAGAAGCGGTGCAGGCTGACTCGGCAAGGAACCTGGAAGCTCACCATGTCGTTTCCCAGGCCCGGCTGCAGCTCCCGAGAGGATTCCGGAGGCCTCCTCGACCACGGGAGGGACAACGTGTGTGGCCCTGGCAGCCAAAGAGGGATCCTGACCGGCACCGTCCCTTGTGCCCTCAACTCAGCCCTTCGGGGAGACCACTGCCCTGCTGTGGGTTCGGCGCCTGGAACCTCCTGGGACCTAACCCTAACCCTAACCCTACCCCGAACCGGGAGCCTGCACCGACACCTAAGCCTGCCTCGATCCCTACTCCTGCATTTGAGCCGCGTTCTGGCATGCGCCCTCACTTCATCCCTCGAGGGAGATCACGAGACCGGAGTCGCTTCGGCCCTGGCGACGTCCCTGGACCGAACCCTAACCCTAGCTAAGGCTCTCCCCTCATGGGGACCCAATTCCAACGTCTGACAGCATCACGCGCCTGGGGTCCAGAAGCGGTGCAGGCTGACTCGGCAAGGAACCTGGAAGCTCACCATGTCGTTTCCCAGGCCCGGCTGCAGCTCCCGAGAGGATTCCGGAGGCCTCCTCGACCACGGGAGGGACAACGTGTGTGGCCCTGGCAGCCAAAGAGGGATCCTGACCGGCACCGTCCCTTGTGCCCTCAACTCAGCCCTTCGGGGAGACCACTGCCCTGCTGTGGGTTCGGCGCCTGGAACCTCCTGGGACCTAACCCTAACCCTAACCCTACCCCGAACCGGGAGCCTGCACCGACACCTAAGCCTGCCTCGATCCCTACTCCTGCATTTGAGCCGCGTTCTGGCATGCGCCCTCACTTCATCCCTCGAGGGAGATCACGAGACCGGAGTCGCTTCGGCCCTGGCGACGTCCCTGGACCGAACCCTAACCCTAGCTAAGGCTCTCCCCTCATGGGGACCCAATTCCAACGTCTGACAGCATCACGCGCCTGGGGTCCAGAAGCGGTGCAGGCTGACTCGGCAAGGAACCTGGAAGCTCACCATGTCGTTTCCCAGGCCCGGCTGCAGCTCCCGAGAGGATTCCGGAGGCCTCCTCGACCACGGGAGGGACAACGTGTGTGGCCCTGGCAGCCAAAGAGGGATCCTGACCGGCACCGTCCCTTGTGCCCTCAACTCAGCCCTTCGGGGAGACCACTGCCCTGCTGTGGGTTCGGCGCCTGGAACCTCCTGGGTCCTAACCCTAACCCTAACCCTACCCCGAACCGGGAGCCTGCACCGAC